>PVJI01001605.1:0-174548 GCA_004026765.1 Micronycteris hirsuta | reverse complement strand
TTAAGATCCGGTGGCAGACAGGACCAGGTGAAGGAGATCAGCAAGCCAGAATTTTTTAAGATACACCTTTGCCGAATTAATTCCCATCCCACAGACATGATCCACACTTGCTCACACAGGAGTCACACGGAGCTGTGCTCAAAACGTGTATATTCTCAGGACTGCGTTTACACACGTGTGGAAATCACTGCTACAGGAAACAAGATCAGCAATTTTTATATTGTTCCATCTAGTTATACAACTTTACTCAAGATCAATTGTAGCATACTTATTGAGAAAATTAGCTCTGGACAGCCTCCCATGATTTAGCAATGTGTAGTTATTTTTCTGGTTTTGGCATCTATAAAGTAGAGAGAATATTTTACCTACATTATTGAGTTGTTCAGGATATTACAATGGTATATTATCAAAAATATAGCATTTATCACATTTCATTTTGAAACACTCCATAATATGATTTGGCAAACACAGTATAAAACTTTCTATTCATTAAGTTCCAAATTTATGATACATGTATACCACTGTGTTCTCTCTAACCCACAGACACCGCACACAAACACACATGCGTGTACTCACAGCACATTCTGTGTTGTATGCTTACAGGTCGTTTTTATTTTCTCTTTTGTGTCTACTATATTTCCAAGACTTCAAAATATTTCCATTTTATAAAATATTCTATTTGAGCATGTGTTACTTATTGAGTCAGGAGCATTCCATAAGATCTATCAATTCACTTTCCAAAAATGTCTCTTTGTTCTCATCGGTGTTTGCTGTTTAGCAATTATGTGGTATGCCAAGACTAAAATTGCCTAGTATTTTTTTTTAATTTCTTATCACGGGGAGTCCATATTTACTTCTGCCATCTGGAAATGTGGTTTACCTACACCATGGAGAGCAGCAGATCATGATACAATGAACTACCATATGTGACAGAGTTCAATTGTGTTCCAAAATGTTGTATAGTAAAAATTTGATTGTATACAGGATTATACCATCTGCACTGTCACCAAAGAGGTATTTCCTTAGGTTTTTAAACAATGAGACTGTTCATTCTTTCCTTTTTCTTTTCCCATGGATACTAACAGTTATTCCTATATTCTCTGGTTAATTGAACTAACAGGCACTAAAATCAGTCTAAGATAATTACTCCTCCCAGTCCTTACACAAAGGAACAATGTCATTACATGCCATAGAAATTGTATTCCTTAAAGCAATGCAAATCACTTCAGTTTTGACTTTCTCTGAATTGCACTATTATCAGAGAAAATAGAAACATTGAGAGATTTGCATATTATCAGATATCAGACTTGGAAAGTTTATTGGGAAAAATGATCACACTCTTTCTTTGTCAAAACTTTCAAGTACATTAAATTGAAAAAGCCTTAATGTCTACCTTCTCATTCTTTATTTTAGGGTGGATAAGTTAAGATAAAAGGCTCTCTTTTCTGGTAGTATGTATTGAATGATCTCTACCCCTCCAAGGCAGAGTTAATCTTCTCTTTCCACCACTTGTAGCTTGCCTGAGGTGTGTGAGCTTCTCCTCATCTCCGCCGGGCTATTGGGAGGTGTGATCAAAGAGTACCTCAAGCAGACAAAAATGATCACCTCTTCCATGCTGCCTCACAAGTGTAAGTAAAGGGCACTCGCCCCAGTGCTGACAATGAAAACATTTCAATAGAAAAGCTAAGCTTGGAAAAAAGGACTTTGATTAGGTGCAGTGACTTCCAGAAGAGCATAGTTATTTCTTCTGTCCTAGTTAAGTGCACTGTTAGTTGCCCCTCTATTTAATGAGAGGAAATAGGTGGAGCTTATTATCCACAGCCCACATCTTTTTATTATTATTATTTTTATTGTTGTTCAAGTACAGTTTTCTGCCTTTTCCCAACGGCCCTCCCCCCCACCCCAGTCCTCCCCGCCTCCCTCCCCCACTTCCACCGCCCTCCTTGTTGTTGCCCATGTGTCCTTTATAGTTGTTCCTGAAAACCCTTCACCCCTCGCCCCCTTTATCCCCTCCTACCTCCCCTCTGGTTACTGTCAGATTGTTTTTTATTTCAATGTCTCTGGTTATATTTTGTTTGCTTGTTTGTTTTGTTGATAATGTTCCACTTACAGGTGAGATCATATGGTATTTGTCTTTCCCCATCTGACTTATTTAACTTAGCATAATGCTCTCCAGTTCCATCCATGCTTTCACAAAGGGTAGGAGCTCCTTCTTTCTTTCTGCTGGGTAGAATTACATTGTGTAGATGTACCATAGTTTTTTGATCCATTCATTTACTGATGGGCACTTGGGTTGCTTCCAGCACTTGTCTATTGTAAATTGTGCTGCTATGAATATTGGAGTGCGTAAGTTCTTCTGGATTGGTGTTTCAGAGTTCTTAGGATATAATCCTTGCAGCAGACAAATGGAAACATATACTGTGTTCATGGATCAGAAGAATGAACATCATCAAAATGTCCATACTACCCAAAGCAATTTATAGATTCAATGCCATCCGTCTTAAGATACCAGTGACATACTTCACAGATATAGAACAAACACTTCAAAAGTTTATATGGAACCATAAACGACCCTGAATAGCTGCAGCAATTTTGAGAAAGAAGAGCAAAGTAGGAGGGATCACAATACCTGATATCAAACTGTATTATAAGGCCACTGTAATCAAAACAGCCTGGTACTGGTGTAAGAACAGACACGTGGACCAATGGAACAGAACAGAGAGCCCAGAAATAAACCCAAGTCTCTACGGGCAATTAATATTTGACAAAGGGGGAAGCAGCATAAAATGGAGCAAAGATAGCCTCTTCAACAAATGGTGTTGGAAGAACTGGACAGCTACATGCAAAAAAATGAGACTGGACCACCAACTCACAACCCTCATCTTTACACTGCACACATTTTGCATTGAGTATTACAAGTTTCAGGGGGGAAACGTAAAAGCCATCTCAAACCCATACCAAATTCTAGCACAGAGATGTCAGTAACTACAGCCATTTCTATTTATGACCAATCTTCAGTTTTATGTGGGTTATTTTTTAGTTTGTTTATCTCGCTCTATTTTCTTCTCCTGACTAGGTCACATTTATCAGCATGGTGGCTTCACAGGTTTTTCATAGAGTAATCAAATTCTGTTGAGTATGTCTTCATTCTTCAGGCAGAACAGAAAAATCATCAAACCATGCATCAGTTTTGGCTTTCTGGGTCTTCTCAGACCCATGTCTTTTCTAGAATATATTTAGCCTGACTTTTCATCCCTTTTTTTTTTAAGATTTTATTTTTATTTATTTTTAGAGAGAGGGGAAGGGAGGGAGACAGAGAGGGAGAGAAACAGCAATGTATGGTTGCCTCTCGCATGGCCCTCACAGGGACCTGGTCTGCAACCTAGGCATGTGCCCTGACTGGGAATCGAACCGGGACAGTCTGGTTCCCAGCCCGTGCTCAATCCACTGAGCTACACCAGCCAGGTCATCCCTTTTTTAAAAACAATGCTTTTATATATTCACTAACTCACTTTTCACTCATTTTAAGCCATAAAGAGCAACTAGCACCCTTTTGCGGAGAAGGAGTCTAATCATTAACATCCAAGGCAGAATCCTATTCCAGATAAAAAATTGTCAATCAACTGTGTCACATTTTTTAGTAGTTTGGCTATTTATTTAGGTTATCTGTTACCTTTGTGTGATATTTTAAGTTTTCCTCTTTGTATATAGAACAAGTTATCAGTTCCAGTATACTGTAGACCCTTATAATTTTGAATTACAGATGCAGGGCCATATTCCTCCCTTGGCCTTCACATGAGAGGCCTAATGAATTACCATGTAACTCTGAAATCCACATAATAAATTACTTGACTAATTGCCAATGAGGTTGGCCTTTTAGACAGAGAAAATGACAGATTTCTGTAGAGCAACAATGTTGCACTGTGCATGATGTCCAGAAATAGAGAGAGACATATATGCCAATTGATTTTTCACCAAGGTGTCAAGAAAACTCAGTGGGAGAATTATAGTTTTCTTCAATAAAAGGGTCTGGAGTATTTGGACCTCTTTTGGGGGAAAAAAAAATCTTCACAAATACTTTACAATATAAACTATGGTCCTAACTATACAACTGAAATTCATAAAATATCTAGCAGAAAATATACAATAAACCCCTTGTGACTTTGGGTAATGCAATAATTACTTAGGGCATAAAAATTATGATACAAAAACATTTTGATAAATTAAAAAATTCTGTTCTTTGAAAACCAATCTTAATAAAATGAAAATGTCAGTCACAGCCTGTAAGATGACACATGGAAAACACAAAGCTGATATGATTTTTTTAAACTCAACAATAAGACAACACCCAATAAAAACTGGGCCACCTTACTAAAGATGGTGCATGGGAGAATTATAACCATGAGAAAAAAAAACTGCTAAATGCAGTTAATCAACAGGGGAATCCATTTAAAGCAACACTGAGATACTACTTCAGAACCTAGTAAAATGTCCAAAAATTTTAAAACACAAAAATTACACAACCAGAAGTGCTGGCCAAGGGAGTAGAGTAAATGAAACTCATACTTTACTCATCAGATTGCAAAATGTAACTGTGACTTCAATTAAAGTTGACAACATTTTATAAAGGAAAATGGACACTTACCATAAGACTAGCTATTTCATTCCTAAATATTTATTCAAGAATAAGTCAAAAATGTGTTCATAACAAAAACCTTTATCTGAAATGTTTGCAGTAACTTTATTCATTAGAGCCAAAATATGGACATAACTCAAAATACCCATCAACTGATGACTATGCAACTCAATTGCAGGGCATTCATACTACACACATGGATGAGTTTGAGTGTGTGTGTGTTAGTGTGCATGCACACACATGCCTTCCCTTCATATATGGACTGTAGTCACTCTATAAGCTCATGTTCTCAATAAAGGAATAGTTGTCATTTTTCTATTCAAAAATAATTTACACATTGATTATAACCTGAGAATGAGTAGATCTTGTTTGAGACATCAGAGAAATAATAATTAACCATTAATGACTTTTATTCTATGTCTTATATTATTCTAAATACTTAATATTATATATTTTAAAAATAGTTCTATTTTTAGCTATTTTTCTAATGTTACATAGGTAATCCTATTGCAATAAATAGGCAAGTCAGCAAATTGTATACCTCAAACATATGTAATTTTTATATCAACAATATCTCAATGAACGTAAACTTGCAAACAAGATGATATTATAATGCTGAGAATAGATTGCAATGTGCACCTCTGGGATGCTCCCAGCATTTTCGCATTTGATTTGTCATGGAGATCATGGACACTCTGTCCTGCAGCCTCTCGAGGCCCAGGCCCCTCACTTATTTCCTTTTCTCCATGAAAAAAGAAACACTAAGCTAAAATGACATCATACTAAAGTCTGCAATGGATAAAGAATGCAGCATTATAATATAAATATTTCTCCCCTGTGAAAAATTTTCTTAACTGTGACCCTACCCAACTCAGTAAGACTCCCTTTCTTCTAAAGGGGACTGAGTATAAAATACCCCTGCCATTGCCACTGAGTACATTTCACCCAAAGACAGTTGGCCAAGAGTGGGGGGTCCACCTACTTATGCTGAGAGCACCTGGGAGGTGAGGCACAGCTCCATGCAAATGGGGGAACCGCCTCTACAGCTCACATGTTCCATGACAAACCTTTTACAGAGCAAATGAAAGATAAATCTTGGGTATATAGCTAATAAAGATTTGCCTTTTAAAGTGGATATGAATCAGCTCAAGGGAAAAAGATGACAAAGAGCCATCCTGGTTCAAATAAACACAGGACAAAAACAGTTCAGGATGTCTAAGAGCAAATTAGCACTAATTCTCCAGATGCAGCAGATGAAGTCATACCAGGCAAAAACAAAGGCTATTACCTTTGCCACATATGGCTCAGTATTTTTGCCAGTTGCTCAGAATTGAATGGATGTGACTATTATGTGTTTGCCAAGATTTGGTTACAGAATCAATTTCATCCAGTTTAAGCAGAAAGGGTCACGTCATGGGCTATTTGTTGGCTGACAGTTTTTGGAAGAGCCAGGAAATCAAACTTGATAATACCCAGCCAGGATTTGCTTGTGTCCAAACTTAGCAGTCTTTTTTAACAGAAAAAGTCTTATCCACTGCATACCCCTAGATACTCCAACAGCCAGAGGCCAGATGCCAGACAGCCAGCATCACTGCCAAAGATGCTAGAAAGAGCCATACCTTCCACAATGAATATGGCCAAGAAAGCTGAGGGCAGTCTGCCTTCACTCCAAGTTTGGAAGCAGATGCTGCTGTTTGCACTTTTCTTGTGGCAAAACATTTCATGCTTTGATTTTACCTAGAGAATCCATGATTTAAATATAGATAAATATCAAAATGAGGTTTTGAGCAAGCACATTTAACAGATGGTAATTATACTACAATTTCTCATTCGTTGCATTTGATTATGCCTAACCTAGTGTTGAAAATAAATACATATTGTTCTCATTTTAGATAGCAAGCCTTTCTTTCTTAATTAATTTAAATGTAATCTTCATGAAATCCAAAGTTCTTGGCATATATAATGTAGACAAATAGACTTGGTATACAAGACCTTGATTTTGCCTTCAAAGTCAGCCGTACTGGCTGGGAAGAGGGAACTAATACCTGTCAGCAAAGATACAGTTAACTAGACCATTTCTATCTAGATGAGCTAAGTTTCATGCTAACAGAAATATATTATGAAATTTCAAAAGGAGGATATCTACTTGAAAATGGAAACAAGCAAGTCCTAGCAGGTACATTCTACCATGTTCTAACCCAGATATTAGCGGGAAACATTTTATATTTGCATATTTTCTCTAAATATTTATATATAAATATAACACATTTATATATTTATATAAATACATATAAAATACATGCTTATATTTTATATAAATATGTTATATTTATATGAAACACAAATATGCTTTACATCGATACAAAATACAAGTACACTTTATATATTTATGGAAGAAATGCAAATTAAATTTTGGAGTCAGTAGTAGCGATCTAAAGATCTGGGCTTCTCAGAGGTCTGCCTCATGACATAACAGATTTCCATCCCACCCAAAAGACAATACAAATGCACTTTGTTTTTTCTCTGGTTTCAGCTTCCCTGTTCCTTTTTTTTGAGGACCCACACAATTAGAGTCTGACTATTGTTTGAGGTCGCTTGCTGTTTCTTACTGAGGAGCCAGACCATTAGAATCTCAGACATCCAAGGTATGTGACAAGCAAGGAAACAAAGGAACTTAGCGGCAGGCTCATTATTGCCTGATACTGTTTTCACGTCTCCTCCTCCAACACGTGCATTTCCTTTCATTCAACTCACCTTGCAGATCCCCAAGCCTGGTTGAGTCAATGCTTTCTCTCCTGTGCACTTGGAGATGAGGAACTAAAAGTGCACACAATTGCACACACTTTCTTGTTCTGGTAGAAAGCACTGCTGTGAGTCTATCCAATGCCATTGCTTTAAATGTTAGCTGTGTGTTGATGACTCCAGGAAGAGAAGAGTTAGCAGCAGTTCTCTGAGATGTGCAAGAGCTCATGCAGATCTCAGCAAAATCTACTTGTTCAATCCAGTGGGATTTATAGCAGCATGATATCTGAGGAAGTTCTTAGCTATTTTTTTTTAAGCAGGACATGCCATTTGTTTATCTTGCTTATTAAAAATTAACCTATAGCGCTGTCTGGTGTAGCTCAGTGGATTGAGCATAGCCTGCAAACCAAAGGGTTGCTGGTTCGATTCCCAGTCAGGGCACATGCCTGGGTTCTGAGCCAGGTCCCCAGTTTGGGGCATGTGAGGGGCAACGACACATTGATGTTTATCTCCCTTTCTTTCTCCCTCCCTTCTTCTCTCTCTGAAAAATAAATAAATAACATCTAAAAAATAATTAACCTATAATGCGTAGATTTATAAGACAAAGCTAACTGGAGAATGAAAGTGAGCTGCACAGACTGCCTGTGTGACTAATGAAGTACAGAAAGCAAGAAACCTCAGACCAGAGCAGCTTTGTCTGAGCTACACTGTCTCAGACCCACAGGAAGTATCTTTTTCTCCAAAAATCAAAACTCTTCCCAGGATGGGAAACATGTCTGGTTTTTTGTTTTATCTTATTTCATTTTGTTTTGTCTTTGATTCAGTTTGTCTTGGAAGCTGCTTCTGTTGGGTTTATGGTGATCTGGGGCAAAAAAAAAAAAAGTGAGACTACCTTTGTCCCCACTTTTTACATGTATCTTTCACTAATCACTTGGGAAGTCTCATGCTGAGTTCGATGTATTATCTACACGTGCCTGCTTTGACAATCTACCCATCTGTGATACCGCGACTAACAAATGACACTGCCCCAGACCTTGTCCTGAAATTCTAGCCTTCATATCCAATTTATCACCTCTACGTGGGTGTATTAGAAGCCCTTGAAATTCAAACTCCTAAGATCTAATGTTTCCATACATTTCAGTATGTTCCTCCCTAAATTTTTCTAATTCAAAAGCTGTCAACAGCACTCAATCCAGCTGTCCAAGGCAAAACTCTGCAGACATTCTTGACACTTACCTCTCCAGATCCAAATCATTTGCAGGGGTGGACTACACTGCAGAAATACACCTGGGAGCTACCGTGTTTTCTCCAATTTCCATGACAGTCCTGGTCCCAGCCATCATTATTTTTGAGCACATTATAGCAATTGCCGCTTAAGGGGTCTCCTATTTTAAATGACAGGAAAAAAGTCTTTTTAAGAAAATCAGAGTATACCATATTCTTAGTCATTAGTTCAATCAAACTTTAAAGAAACTGAAGAGTGCACTATTTTCCCTATTATTTGCAAAATTAAATACTTTAAAATATGAAAATAATATTATCAAGTTCAGTATTGCAAAGTTCTACTATTACAAAATTCAAGACTCAGACATGTGTTTGGGGTATTAAGTTAGGCTCAAAGCATGATCACTTCTAAGGTGGTATTTTAAACAGATAAGTTTTCCATTTTTCTTTTATTTTTGAGGTGTTTTGATGATGCTTGATAAGTGGAAAGAATTTAAATAGTTATTAGAGTTTCACTGTGCTCTCTGAGCTTATTATAGCATAAAGAATAGACACACCTTTAAGTCTAAATGACAAGTGTCATCACTAAAGTGCCTGATATAACTTAATAGACATTTTAAAATACCCATTAAAGTTTTAAGAAGTCCTCTGATAAATAGTGAAATTCAAATTGGCTGATAATATGTTTAGTCACTACCTTACAATGACATTTAACAATAAAATAGTGAATTGTTAAGAGTTTGAATATGCTAACAATTTTCAAACAAACACGCAAACAAAAGTGAATCATTCTATTTCTTCTGGGCTTTTGAATCAATTTTAATGAAATTTTCAAGAAATTAAAGAAGGCATTATTATACCTTTTTATATTCAGAGATTTATATGAATAAATTCTTATGCTGTGATTCTTCTTAATTGCAAGAGGACAAAGAAATAATTATGATGTAAATCATGTCATTCATCATTCCTTATTTCAAGTAATACATTTGATGCAATGATCTCGTGGTTTTCAAATGTAAGATTTACAATAGATAAATGTTATAATCCTACACTTGTAAAGTGTTTAAGAAAATATCATTTATATTCAGAATGAAAATTTTGAATTTTTAATTTGTTTTATTGATTACACTATTACGATTGACCTAACTTTTCCACCTTTGCCCCACTCCATTTGGTATGCCTCATTCCTTCCAGTAATGCCCCCCTTGGTTCATACATATAAGTTGCTTGGCTACTCCACTTCCTATACTGTTCTTAACAGCCAGCCCCCTGTCATTCTGTACCCATCAATTTGTCCTTCTTAGTCCCTGCACCTTTTCCCCCACTCTCCCCTCTCCCCCTCCCCACTGATAAAGCTCCAAATGATCTCCTTGTCTATGATCCTGTTTCTGTTCTGCTTGTTGGCTTCACTTGTTTTTTAGATTCAAATGTTGATAGTTGTGATTTGTTGCCATTTAATGTTTGTAGTTTTGATCTTCTTCTTTTTCTTGAATAAGTCCCTTTAATATTTCCTATAATAAAGGCTTAGTGATGATGAACTCTTTTAGCTCTACCTGGTCTGGGAAGCACTTTATCTGCCCTTCTATTCTAAACGGTACTTTTGCTGGATAGAGTCATCTAGGCTGTAGGTCCTTGCTTTTCATCATTTTGAATATTTTCTGCCAGTCCCTTTTTGCCTGCAAAGCTTCTTTTGAGAAACTATCTGACAGTCTTATGGACACTCCTTGTAGGTAACTACCTGCTTTTCTCCTGCTGATTTTAAGATTCTCTCTTTATCTTTAAACTTTGGCATTTTAATTATGATGTGTCTTGGTGTGGTCCTCTTGGGGTCTAATTTTTTTTTGATTCTCTGTGCTTCCTAGACTTGTATGTCTATTTCCTTCACCAAGTTAGGGAAGTTTTCTTTCATTATTTTTTTTCAAATACATTTTCAATTTCTTGCTTTTTCTCTTTTCCCTTCAGCATCCCTATGATATGCATGTTGGTACATTTGAAGTGTCCCAAAGGATCCTCAACTTATCCTCATTTTTTTGGATTATTTTTTCTTCTTGCTGTTCTGTTTGATTTTTTTTTCCTTTTTTTCCTTATGTTCCAAATCATTGATTGATTCTTGGCTTCATGCACTCCACTGTTGGTTCCCTGCAATTTTTTTTTTATTTCATGTAACATAACTTTCATTTCTGCCTGGGTCTTTTTTATACTATTGAAGTACCAATGAGTTCCTTGAGCATCCTAATAACCAGTGTTTTGAACTCTGTATCTGATAGATTGCTTATCTCTATTTTGTTTAGTGTTTTTTTTTTCTGGAGTTTTGTTCTGTTCTTTCATTTGTGCCATATTTCTTTGTCTCCTTATTTTGGCAGTCTCCCTCTGTTTGTTTCTATGTACTAGGTAGAGCTGCTTTGACTCCCTGTTTTAGTAGTGTGGACTATTGTAGAAAATTGCACAGGTAAGCTTGATGGGGCAGAGCTTTAGGTAATCTCTAGGGCAAGGAAACCTGTGTGAACCAGGTGATGGAGTCTCTGATATGGTGTCACCATTCTGTGGCTCTGTGTGGGGGACAGCCCAGAAAAGGGACTATGGCTGCTGCCTGGCCTCTGGAGTTTTGTCCATGGAGAAGGTGTCCCCTTGCACTTACCCTGAAGCCAGATGCTTCAACATCTCCCCATATGCCAATGGTGCCCTTTCAGCTGCTGTCCCAGGGCTGAAGCCCAGAAGGAGGGAGTCTGCATAAGTCCTAAGTCCATTGCAGGCCTTTCAAGATGAGACTCGTAAGAATCCCACAGTTTCTTCTGCTGTTCCAACCCCCACTGGTTTTTATAGCCAGAAGTTATGGAGACTTATCTTCTTGGCACTGGAACCCTGGGATGAGGGGCCTTGTGTGAGGCTGGGATCCCTTGCTCCTGAGATATCCCTCCCGATTTTTATCTATTGCACATGGTGTGGGACTGCCTGTTCCAAGTCTCTGTGTCTCCACGGTTCTCCCTGCATCTCCATATCTCTGCTCCTGCTACCCATCTGGATGAATGTGACTCCGTTAACTCCTTGGTTGTTGGACTTCCATACAGCTCGATTTTCTGACAATTCTGGATGATAGTTGTCATGTAGTTCAGTTGTAATTTTTGCTGTGGTTGTGTGAGAAGGCAAGACATGTTTACCTACACCTCCATTTCGACTGGAAGTATAAATCCCATATCAAATATACAAATGTTATCGTCTTACAGGTATTTAAGAGAATAGCATTTATATTCAAAATGCAAGTTTTGATTTAAAAAAGGAATTTTGCTACTAAATAGTTTTGATAACTAGTACCTAGATTGCAGATAGCTCTTATATTCTATACACATATGATAATCTGGGGATGTTAACATTTTCAGAACTACAAAGTGAATATAGATTGAGTAAATATTAGAATAAAAGATATAAATATTCTCTGTATCAACAGCAGCTTGCAAAGGCCACATATTAGCCAACAATTGAAAAAATGTTATATTTAGGTACTATGATAATATATAGATACAAATATAAAACACATTGTCTTTGAATTAAAGACATTATAACTTGTTAATATAACATTGGTGGGTTTAAATGAATTTAAGAGCTATATGACTGTGATTTATATAGGCTAATAAGAAATCAAAACATACATTTAATTGTAACATTATTCTCAGAGAAGAGACCCATGTGACATGTTTGAGTTAATCAAATATAAACATTGAGGACACAAAGCTGAGATTTAAATGGGCTTAGCTTTAATCCATATCCCTTTCTGATCTTTAGAGTCTCTGAAAAATGGAGGTGACTGAGATACTTAAAGTATTCAGTATTTAGTTCATTTGTCCATGGTTACTTTCCGTTAGCAGAATACAAATTTGACAAAAGATGGTATTTTTTGTTATGAGATGCTCAAAAAAAAAAAGCATGGATTACGCACTATTTTCAAATTGAGACACACAATGAAGATTACTGGCAGAAATTAATAAGGAAAAAACACCAATTTCTAAGATAAACTGTGTCATCAGTACTGACTGTATGGTTAATAAGAAAATGCAGTATTTTAACTATCTAATTTTTCAGGAAAATAATGTAATTCATGTATGGCTTTTGGTTTAAGATTTGAATGATAGGTAGAGCTTTTTTATTTTTTCTCCCTGCCTATGTTCATTGTTTTCATTTGTCCACAGGAAATTTAGTTTGATAGATTTATGAATTTATGGTAGAAGTTTATCTGGTTTTGGAATAACTGGGAAGTGCCTGCTTCATACTTTTTAAAAAATCACATATTTCAGAAGGTCTTGACTGTTATAGGTGGAGAACATATTTGAAGCTTTGAATATAATGAACTCGAAACTTTTGAAAGAAAGCACTTACATCCCTCTTCTGTGTGATATGCTCCAAGTATTTATAGCCAACCCCAGTTATTGATGTTGCAAATTGGTTCTTAAAGTATCCCTTCACTCTTTTCAAATTGATGAAGCACTCAAGCCCCAGGTTCTTGAGAATTATTTGGAGGAAAACTCGGCTCTCATCCATTTTGTCTGCAGGATGAATTAAGGCAATGTTTCCTTTGTGTCGTGATTGAAAATCCCATTTGTAGGCTTGTGCCATTATGTCTCTGTGAAAAGACCTCATAGGAGAGATTTAGGAATTCCTTCGACATACTTTTCAAGGATAACTTCTAGAAAAGTGCTTTGGAAAGATTATAATGTATACTCTCTCTCTGCTTACTTCAAAAGAAGTGAGTAGATTATATGGACCATTATCTCTTTAATTGCCTCTGCAGACAATGATGGAGCTTGTTTCTCCATTTCTCACTATAAAGACAAAGGGCATCCCAAAGCAGGGGGCTCAGTCATGCTGCACTTGCTCCATTATTGTGTTGACCAGCTGACAACTCGCCGCCTGCCATGAAGCTTGATTTCAAACGGCCAAAGCAAGCAAATTGTAATAATTACATGTACTTAAACTTATAAACCTTTCTTACTGTTGCTGAATTTTCACGGGGATATTTACTTTATTTGAAAATGTAAATGGCATACCAGAGATAAAATAACATACAGGAAATATCACTCATTTAGTTTTTTAACAGGGGAGACTTGGCGACAAAATTCACATTAGCAATGACATTTTGTCCTCAGTTTTGAGAGGACACTCGAAGCCATTTTTGTCTAAATTTATATGATCCCTCCCACTCCTGGCTCAGTGCTTGCTGCTTGCTTTCTAATTATCCCCCTTTCCTTTCCTAATATTTTGATGTCTGTTCAGTTCCATTTCTCTCTAATTTCCTCTGTAGTCACCTAACATTTTCTATTATCCTTCACAGTCACTCAATGGCCCCCTAATTGCCATTCATTATATAAGCCTGTCAGGAAGTTGAGGAAACCAGTAATTTTATGACCTAAAAAAGCTTTCGAACTTATTGAGTTACATCTCAGATAAGTTTCCTCTTGTTATGTGACTGAATATAACTTGTCTCTCTTGTTGAAAGTACCTTTCCTTTTTTTAATTAATTTATTTTTTTTGTTCATTCTCTTACAGTTGTTTTTGCTTTTTCTCCCCTTGCTCACCTCAGTTTATCTGTACATCTAATTTTGCATTTAATTTTTGCATCTGCTGTTACTTTCGTGACCTGGAACAAATGCCCAGGCCTCTGATGGTTGCAAGATCTTCATACAATCAATAAGAGCATCTTCTTAATAACGTGATGTAGGGTAAGCGGAGTCAGTCAGGGCCTCTCGTCCAGATGCCTGGGCCTCTAAGATAAGCAGCATTCTCACAGCCTTGAGGCTGGGCCCGGTAAGCAATGTTCTCATAGCCTTGAACAGGCCCGCATGCGCAGAATCACACTCAGTTATACACACCTTGGCACCCTGCCAGCGTTGTGTACATTTAGTACATAAGGGAGTGCGGACCGCCCACTGTGCGACACTCAGCTTGTGGCATGCGCAGATGGTCCCACTCGTGAGTAAAGGCACGTCAGACCTTCCCAAGGCTCCGTAACTTGTCTTCCCTCTGCTGGAAACTCCAGTGAACCTGTCCCAACTTTGAATAGTTGCAACACTCGTGATCGTGGAGATTATGTGAACAACCGATAAATACCTAAGGATAGTGAATGGCACCCAGTAATTAGAATTACTGAGTAGGAACAGTTATTTTAAAACTGTACTTTTGAGTTTAGCTGTTTTGTCTTAATTGAATGATTTTTTTTTAAGATTTTATTTATTTATTTATTTTCAGAGAGAGGAGAAGGGAGGGAGAAAGAACAATGTATGGTTGCCTCTCACATGACCCTCACTGGGGACCTGGCCTGAAACCCAGGCATGTGCCCCGACTGGGAATCGAATCGGTACCCTCTGGTTCCCAGCCCATGCTCAATCCACTGAGCTACACCAGCCGGGCTTAATTGAATGATTTCAATGCACTTAAAAGTTGCATTTCCATACTTTCATTATTTTAGCATTGCAATTTCCAAATAAATTTTGATATTCTGTTTAGTCTTACTACTAAAATTTTAAAGGCTTATTTAACAAGCGAACACCTCCCAGACACAGTACTGTGTTTGCCAGTAAATCAAAAATGATATAGAGAATATTGCTTTACTAGTACGCTCTCCCTAAAATATTCAGGAAGAAAAAAAAAACAATTTCTGAATAGCAGTTTTCAAAATAAATATTTTTTTCAAAAAATATCAAAAAGTTGGGTATGACCGTTATTTGTTTGACAGAATGTGTTTTTGGAACATAAGCACTTATTGAAGGAGAGGATTTTTTTTCAGAAAAGCTAATTGTGCATCACACTGTTTTACTTGGGTGCATTTCCGTATGTAACAGTGTCAGCTTCAAACTTTCTGACTTTGCATCTCTGGAATCTCAGATACAATTTTTGATGGTGGAAGCAATTCAAATGTACAGAATCCTATGTTTAATTTTGCATTTTAAATTTTGACATGGAAAAATGGAATTATTATATAACCCAAATGAAATTCTCTATTTAGTTTTATAACGTGTAAATTCATATAAGTGCCCATATAAGTATGATTACATTGTATAAAGAATAGTGTTCATGAGCATATTCACTATCAAGCAATGCAGTGACTTTCATACATTTTAGGGCAGACATAGCAGTTTTCCTGTTATATAATAATATTTGCATTCACAGAGAAGAGGTGGGCTTTGCGTATACTGAGAAAGTTATAAAGAGAGGAGGTTTTTCAGGATAAATATACTTACAGTTAGGAAAGAATAAAAGAATGCATTTAGGAAATAAAATAGATCTAGGGAAACTCAGTGTTTTCTTGTCCTTATCATCTATTCCTCTAAAGTTATTTGAGAAATAGTAATCATAAATATGAATCAAAACCATGTTTATGTTTTCTTTGGGTGCTTATTTTACAACAATTTCTTCTCATAGTCTATATCCCTTACTTCTCTCATTTCTTTTTTTAAATAATTACTTTATTGTTGTTTGATTACAGTTATTTGCAACGTCTCACTTCCCCTCCTCCCTTCCCCTCCATTCCCACTTCCCTCCCCAGCCTCCCTCCTCCCCCTTGGTTCTGTCCATGTGTCCTCTACTGTGATTCCTGAAAACCCTTCTCCCCATTGTCCCCTCCCCACTCCCCCTGGCTATTGTTAGATTGTTCTTAATTTCAATGTCTCTGGTTATGTTTTGCTTGCTTTCTGCTTTTGTTGATTATGATCCAGTTAAAGGTGAGATCATATGGTATTTGTCCCTCACCACCTGGCTACTTCACTTAGCATAATGCTCTCCAGTTCCATCCATGCTGTTGCAAAGGGTATAAGCTCCTTCTTCCTTTCTGCTGCGTCAAATTCCATTGTGTAGATGTACCATAGTTTCTTGATCCATTCATTTGTAAATGGGCACTTAGGTTGTTACCAGCACTTGGCTATTGTGAATTGTGCTGCTATGAACATTGGAGTGCATATGTTCTTTTGAATTGGTTTTTCAGGATTCTTAGGGTATAATCCCAGCAGTGGAATTGCTGGGTCGAAAGGCAGTTCCATTTTCATTTTTCTGAGGAAGTTCCATACTGTTTTCCACAGTGGCTGCATCTGGTTCTGGGATTCCTTTCTTCTTTTCTCTACATTTTAAAAGGCGATTTATTGTATCTTGTGGGCAAAATTGTTTCTGCAACAATATACCTCCAATTTCATAGTGAAGATCAATTTGGACATATAACACGCTAGGTTAAAATTTCCTCCATGGTTTTAAAAATAGTTCTACTACCGTTTTCATGACATTGAAAGGGTGTTGTTACTATGATACTTTTCTGAAATGCAATTTTAAAAATTTAACTATTTTCTAATATTTTGTCAACTGCGAGCACAATGTAATGCATAGGGATCAGGAAAAAGGTGATCACATTGGACTTGACTTACATACTGAAGTAATCTACTATATTCATCTGCTAGAGCTGCCAAAACAAAATACCACAGGCTCAACAGAAACTTGGCAACAGGAGTTTATGCGCCTACAATTCTGGAGGCTAGAGTTCAAGATCGAGGTGTCTGCAGGTTTGCCTAAGGCTGTCCTTCTTGGCTTGCAGATGGCTGCCTTCTCCCTATGTCCTTACACAGTCCATGTGTTCCCTGTGTCCCAATCCCTTCTTTTTATAAGGACAACAGTTACATTCAATGAGGACTGCAACACACGAGTTTCGGTGAGGAGGGGGACCCACTCACCAAATTCACTAGATTCATAAATACAAACAAGTATTGACAGACTTTAGCTATTAAGATGTTAAGTATATGTCAATTGTTCAAATCTATGTTTTCAGGTAGCGAAAAGCATATTGATAGTAGTAGTCATCCTCTGCGGACATAGATTGTGCTTTTTCCTAAATTGTAACTGACATCTTCTAGTTTCCCTGACATATAAAAGTGTTTCATAAATGACAGCTGAATGTATGATTCAGTGCTAGGCCACACAGATGGATGGATGGATGGATGGATGGATGGATGGATGGATGGATGGATGAATGAGTAGAATGATCACCTAAGGAAACAAATGAGAAATACAGAAATTGTACTAATTTCATAGTGCTATTACAATACAGGTGCAAAGTGTACTTAGGTGTGAATTAATAAATCTACCAATAAGTGTGTTAGGAGTATTTTAACCTTTCTACTAATTAAAACCTGGTTTGAGTGGACATCCTTCATGACTCCAAGTCAGCCCTGCCCTGATTATATCATTCTCGTTGCATTATGAATTGAATTTAAGCCTGCACACATCTCCTGGTATGCTACTTAAAGAAAATGCTGAAATCTAGACATGGATATGTTTTGTCTGTGCAAATTAATTTGTATGACCACCCAGGCCGGAGACTGCATTTATTTCCCCTGTAGAACACCTAACTAGGTTTTCTGTATGCAGTGCTAATGCGATACATTTCGGGCTAACTAATGCATCAGCCCTTCCTGAGCCCCCTGTTGATACTTTGGTCTTTTGCTGCCTGAGAGTTGAAGTGTACATTTCAATTAGATGGAGCTCCACTTACTGAAAAGACAGATTTGTCACAGAAACCAGAGTAAGCAATTTGTCATGTTGTTTTCATGGAGCCATAAAAGAGTGTTTCAGACTCAAAGCGATATTTGGGGATTACTGTGCCATATTTGGAAATTCGTAAAATGCAATATATGTATGCATAGCGGATAAAGTGCATTTCAAAAATGAAAATGATTGCAGTCCAGAGAGTTTGTAAATCAATTTGTGAATTACTTCAGGACCGAAGGAGCTACGCAATAAATACAGGGTCTGGAAGGAGGCAGACTTCTGTGTAAATACAATCTCATCTGCCTAGGAGTTTTTAATCCCGTAACAATCTCCTAGACAAATTTTCAACCTTTTTTTGATGTTATTTGAACCCATATTTTATAGATAGTGATTCTTTCTGTGACAGGCACTGATTTCCTGACCGTTGTCACTGGTTCCTTAGCCATGATTTCACTGAACTATATTCCTTGTCTTCAGAGTTTCTTCTTACTAAATTTAGTTCTGACCTCCTGGCTTGTAACTTACACCCCCTTGGAGGTTAACACAAACTACCTTTCCTCATCACATATTTTTTATTATTCATGCTTTATACATAAAGAAGTTAAGTAAAATTATATGTACTATTATATATTATATACATATGTGTATATAGAATAGAGTATACATATGGACACATATACATATAGGACCTGCCTGGAAAGTATTCAGTCATGTAACATGAAAAATAGAGACATTTATTGAAGAAGAAACAAGAAACATTGCACATAGGACAATGACACCTCAGTCCCCCTCAAAGGTATGACCTTCTTGAGGGAATCTGGTTCATGGGCAGTGGTTTGAACCAAGTCATTAGCAACTGCACCATCACATTCCTTCTGCTCTGGTAGCAGCAGCTGTGGAACAGATTTTGCCACAACATATTTCATGCCAAGATCCTGCATCAAAATCTTGGACACAGTAGTTTTCTGAATCCCCAGCTCAGCTTCTAGTTCTCACACTGTCAGCCCCTGATCTTTGTTGATTGCAGCGCCTGCACATTCAACCTTCTCAGGCGTTCTGCTTGTTGCGGGACTTCCAGAAGCAGATCACTTTCAACAGATTCTTGACCATCTTTGTAGTGTTTGTTGTGCTCAGTGTATCATCCTCAACAGCCGTCTGAATCCTCTGAGTAGTTTCCATGGAGGAAATTTCAAGCTTAATGCAAAATTTGATGCAGATTTGTTGCTCTACTTGCTCAGCCATACAGTGCACACACTCACTCAGCAGCGTCTACCAGCCCCACTGACCAGTACAGTGAAGTTGTCACTGTTCACACATGCGCATTCCAGTCCACTCTCCTCGGCTGCCAGGTTACGCAGATGTCACACAAACCATTCTTGTATTAATGGCTAGACTTTTTCCAGACAGACCTTGTACATCAAAACCTAAAAGTTAAAAGTAATTTATGTTTAGAATTTACTGTTTATATTTAAAAGTACAAACATTCCTCAGCAATGGAGTCCAGGATGTGAATTATTTTAACATACCCAGTAATTCAGTCATTATATTGCCGTGAATTAGAAATACAAAATGCTCCGTGTTCACCTGTGTCAGTGGTCTAATAGGAAGGGGGTAGTCAAGGATGGTGGCCCTGGAATAAGGAGAGTGAAGCCAACAGCTGCCGCAGCATCAGCTGCCAGCTGGTGAAAACAGATGGCATTGGCATTGAAGGTCTGTGGCAGTTCACAGCATAGCAAACACCATGCTTAGATACTGAAGTAAACGAGGTGTCTTCTTGAAACAGCAATACTGAAGTGCAATGAGAAAGGGGAAGATGTGAAGCTGGTGAGGGATTGGGTAAATTACAGAAACATCAATCATAAATACACAAAAAGGTCATGGTACCAATTCAGATTTCCCCTGCACAAAAACCAAAAAGTCATCTATGGATTTAGGCCTGTTTTAATTTGCAACTTCATAAGATCTTGCTGACTAAAGAGTGCATTGACACTATTGTGGTATTCCAGGAGAAAATATGTTGTTTCTACTGTAGGCAGAAGAAAACAGACCATTGCAAGGGATATTTATTAGGCAGAATGTGTAGGGTGTTGAAGCCATTAGCTCGTTGGGGAGAGAATGAATACGGACACGGGTTCCTTGGCGGAGCTGGACTTCACATGCGTGCATCCCGATGCTCTAGGGAATGGTGGGGGAGCAACAGCTCTGGGGTTCCACACAGACTTTTTGAATGTAAGGTGTCTGCATGACATGCATGACATTTGAGGGATCAAATTATATATGTTGGCCAAAGCATAGCTTAGTACCAGTCAGGTATGGATAAATGATCATTAAGTTGATTAGTGCTTATAAGGGACAGAGAATAAACGCAGAGAACTGAGGACTCTGATTTGAAATCCTAATGTGGATTGTAGCACAAAGAAAATTGAAAATGACTGACCCACATTTTTGAAATAAAAGAGTCTTTTAATAAAGATTAATTGGCCACAGTGTCAAATATTACTGAGAGGCCACTAAACCAAGATCTGTAAAATGTCACTTCCACTAAGAAAAGATTGGAAAACTCGGTGTGCTCAAAGATAGAAGTTTAAGTTTAGAATGTGCTGTATGAAAAGCCTGAATGTGTTTAATGTTTGTTTCCCCCACTTTCATAGCCAATTGCAAGCATTGACACTGCATGTATATTTCTTGGTTGGGTATAATTCCTACAAGTGACAAAACGCGTAGAAGTATTTTATTATCTCAAAAATGCTTGTCTTTTATCAGAACTCTAAATCATTCTAACAACATCTACCCACATCTTATCGCAGCAAAAGAATGCAAACAAGAAATATTGAACCCCGGCCCCCATTTTTAATCTCCCTAAATATGTGTATTATTATTTTAAGGACAAGATTAATGTGATAATGCATCAATGAAGAAGCTATGTGAGATGCCTTATGAATATCTATCTGAAGTAATTATAGAAACACCAAGCGTGAGGTAGCACTTAAAATAGTTCATGGAAAATTAGTAAGACTGCTATAAATAGTACAGTAACTATTTAATTTTGAGTGTAACCTGTTTAAGAAGATGTATAAGAAAAAGTATAGAAGGTGGTTGTGCCTGAGTATGGGTCCGGCTGAAGAGTTGTGTCTGGTGGGCCCATGTAATTGGTCTGGAAAAGGCCTATCACAGCTGCCTGACCAGGGATCCATGGGAATGTGGGAGGGGCTGTGAGAGAAATGCACAAAGGGGTAGCTGGAGTCATCAGGGAACCCTTCACTAAACATCCCAACCTCGATCATCGATGCAGATGGAAAAGCTGGGGCATTCAGGAGAGTCTGAGAATGTGGGTTCCTCTGGCCACCAAGCTGGGACAGCACGGGAGGTTTTGTGACAGCAGCCTTGACTGGGACAGAGTTTCGTGGAGCAGTGAAAGGAGACCACTGTACCTAAGGAAGACCCTGTGTGTGATTACCAAGACCAGCCAAGGACCTTCTTCACTTCTACCTCGCAAATTCCACATGAGCGTCTGTCACTGGCAGACCACAGGGGAACAGGATTTCGGAAAATGTCTTTACCAACCGCACACGTGGGTGCTAGTGCCAAGCTGACAAGGTCAGGGGGTGTTAAGCCATGCCTGGTTTATAGTCCCAACTCAAACCAGCCCTACTGTGCATAGGACACTTTTGACTGGGTTGTGCGCAGGAGTGAGATGAATGAGCAGAGCCCGAGGGCAGTTAAGGGGGCAGCGTCGTTTCAGCATTATTTAAAATGTGGAGAGCATAGAATAAGGTCTAATTTTCACTTTTAAAAAAGAGAAAAAAGGTAAAAGGGGATAAACTAGAGAAACTGGAACAGAGCATTCAGTTTACTACTAGGAAATATTAAAAATCTACATTATTCCTTCTTCCACACACTATTTCTCATGGTATGTTTCATTTCCGCCAAGTTTAAAAGGAATATGTACATATACACATACATACACAGATAGTGGGGCAAAAGTAGGTTCACAGTTCATATGGCAAGGAATACAATAATTAATAAGCAGTGATGCAAGAATAAACTGTTTCATGCACTCACAACTGTAAGCCTACCTTTCCCCACCCTGTATAGATGCTACTGACTGTTTACACCACCAACACGAGAAGATTTCTGATTGAATTTTGGCCCTAACATGATGCAGCCATCACCACTCTGTTTATCAAATATTTACAGCTCTGTTTCTCCAGGCTAATGGAAAAAGTGAACTCCCCGGCACTCTTCAAGAGGTAGTGGTAACCATGGGAATTGTCTCGGTCAATGTCACATAAACAAAAATGTGTTCCTTACATGCCAGAACCTGCAGGACCGGAGTGCCTTTTACCGTATTCTCTGCCCACTGCTGTGGTGATACAGGAACTCTGTGGTACTTCTGAGCAGAGTCCTGTTAGCCCACATAGGACATATAAGATGAGCAGGAGATAAATTTATTCTCTGCTCTGTTACTGAGGCTGGGCAGGTGTTTGATTCTACAGTAAAAGTTGTCCCATCTCAACTAACGTGATGCCTGTTGGAAGAACATTGCTGTTGGAACAAGGTAGACATGAGTTAAACACCTTCTCCACACATTTTCATGTGGGAGACTATAGAAAATTGTGCATGCTCTCTGGGTCTACTGTCTAGGAATTGTTCTTATTCTTAGAGATAATACATACAAAACACCTAATATAGAAGGTATTCAATCATTGCTATTTATTAGTAGTAGAAATTGGTTACGGTATAGCATCGGACTCACTCCTTCGGTACAACGGGCTAGTGTGTAGGAGCAAAGAATCCTGCTAGGAAGGGGAACAGTGATACAGCCTTCAGACATCTGAAATGGGTCTATGAAAGAAGAAAGATCTATGGCTTCCCTGAAGAATTGGTGTATTTGATTTTTCAAAAACAAAGGTTAGCATGCTCCTCATTCATATTCACTTTTCAAGTAAAGTATGGAAATTAAATGAAGCAAAGTATAATAACTGTTTTCTCCACTCGAGTTGATATCAGTGTCCAGGGTGAGTGACACTTCATGAATAACACATGGACTCATTAGCATATCAAAGCAGCTTCCCCTTTACTGCGTTTCACCAAATGTCTGAGGTCTTTGATTTGCAGTGAACTGAACGACAGTTGGTCATGCTATTACTTCACAAAGGATTTGCTACTGTAGAGAATCTAACTTCCTATCAGGCAGGGCATTTTGTGTTCATTCAAATACTTAGAAAACAAGCCTGTCAATGACTTCTGTAGGAAATGTGGCACTTCCACTCTGTCTCTTTCATCCTTAAAACACTGACTTTTATTACAACCAATTTAGAAGGTTTTTTTTTTTTTTGTCCCAAACAATGTCATAGTTAGTTACACATTTTGTTCAAAAGTACATGGAAAAATCATGAAGGGAACACATAATCCATCTAGAAAATTCTGCCAAAAACATTAGCCTGATGGCCAGGGAAGTACTCATATGTTCTTTTATCAGCAGACTGACGGCATCTCCACAACCTCTAGCAGATGCAGGTGAATAGGACACTACACCTGCCCCGTTATGTCATGGTCCCTCAGAAATGACAGCCAGGTAAATAAAGTGCTGTGACTCGGAGTTAGGCAGGTAGAACATGGCACGGGGGCTCAGACAAAAGTGGCAGATTAAGTTGTCAAAAAGCAGCTTCACAGATAATTGAACATTTGGGATTTTACTTTCAGGCAAGAAAATAGGAATGAGAGGGAGAAAGTTATTTCTGGCCAGAGGAAGAGCAAATGAAATGTAAACATACATAAAATAGAAAACCCGGGATATGCATGCTGAAAACTGAAAAACATTTATTTTACTTGGGAAGTTAAGTGCCTTTATTAAACTGATTTGAAAGACAAAAAGTCTGGTTTGAGATCCAGACCAAAAATTTTCTTGGATGCAATGCTAAGAATGGACTTCTTCCTGTGGGCAGTGAGATAACTATAAAAGATTTTTTAAATGTTATTATTATTGTTTAATTACAGTTGTCCCCATTTTCCATTAGTGTCCCCTGCCCTACCCATCCCCACCTCCCACATTCAATCTTCCCCGCTGCCCCTTGTCTTTGTCCGTGGGTCCTTTGTACGTGTTCCTTGACTTGACCATTCCCCTTCTTTCCCTCATTATCCTCCCCCCACCGCCCCTCTGGTTACTGCCAGTTTGTTCTATATTTCCATGTCCCTGGTACTAGTTTGCTCATTTGGGATTTTTTGTAGATTAGGTTCCACTTATAGGTGAGATCATATGTTAAAATGTTAAAGATTAGATTAGATAGGTTTTTAGAAAGATCATTTTGTATGAAAGATAGCAAGATTATATGTGGTGTTTTATAATAACTGAAGTAATTTATAATATATTCTATAGAAAAAAGCACAAATATTTAAATTTTCTATTCAATAATATAAACATTTCTATCTTAAATAATTATCTTACATCATGTATGTGTGAATAAGTGTTCATAACAAAGACCTTAGAGTTGGTATATCTAAAATTTAACAGTGAGTGTTTTCAATGAAAAGAACTTTTAAAAAGGGCTTTCCACATCTATAGAATCTAAAAGGAAAAATATAATACCAAGTGAGTAAATGACTAATAATGGTTACAATGAGGTAAAAATTAAATGAAAGTATAATATGGAAAATTAATCTGGAGCATAAACTTTGGATAAATTTTCTAAATGATCAAGACTTCATTAGATTAATGAGTTGAAAACATATAATGGTTATATCACCATGTAATAATTTATTTTAATATATACACAATTTAAATTATTTTTAAAAATACAAGAGAAATCTTCTGTATCTTACTCAATTGTATTAACATGGATGTGAAATACAAATCCATTAAATTATGTAGTTTATATTTAAACATTTTATTTTATATAAGTCAGATATTTAAAAAACATGAAAAAATCTATAAAGAAAAAGATAAGTTTAATGAAGCATGAAAAATAAAACAAAAATACCAAAATAAATATGTATAAGAAGTCTCACTTATTAACTCTGAAATACTCATAAACTTTGTAATTTTTGCCTTTTTTTAAATATACATAAATTTTGTTTCCTGGTTATTTCAAATATATCATATCTAAATACTTTCTCCAGTATATAAAAATGTTGCAAAATGTTATAAGAATACTGGAATATTTTTAAAAAATCTATTACTTTTCCAAAAAAAGAGAGAATATAAGTAAGCAAAGACTGAGTCTCCATATTGCATGGACATGACTCTGCACCAGCACAACACATGGAATACTGCTGAATGAAAGAATAAATTTAAAAAAGAAATGTTAGAAGGAAAACTAACAATTAAAAACATATGACTGAAATTGTCCTACTTGAGACAGAAAAGGAAAAGAATGCCATTACACAGGCTGAAAAAAAAACAGCTCTTAAAGATAGTGTGGTTAGGAATTATACCAAATTGCACCAAGCAAGCATACATGGAGGGAACAGGTGCTGGGACAGAGGGAAGTGGTCGGAGAAGGAGGGCAAGGAACAGAAGAGAGACAGGGACAGAGGGGAGCACTTTATTCAGTAATTAGAGGGCTTCATGTAGGCGTTTTGACAAACAGAGTATATGATGCTATTCAAACTCAGTGAGACTAATTTAATGTAGGTGATTACACAGCCAATAAGAAGTAGGAATTAAAGTAGGATTATTGCATTTTTATGACCATTACCAAAGAGATAAGAAAGTGATATAAACTATATCCATTCCTTCCCATTCTACACAATGTATATATGAGATAGGTTATACACTAGCAGATTAACATCTTTTATTTTCAGTTTATGTGAGAGAATGAGTAGAAAACAAACTGTTTCAAAGTATATAATTCATAGCAGAGTAATAAAAATGAGCATGATTGCACTGACAATAACAGTGGCCATTGCAGTAGGCAATGCCTGGGTGCTCGGTCGGATGCATGCTGGGTGCTTCTCCCTTCCGAATGCACGTGTCTCTGAGTTGTGGTGGGATTTAACTAATGAGGGGAATGAATGCAGTACATCCTCAGCTCCCCAGTCCACAGGTGGGCTGTTGTAGGAGCCACTCGTGTTTCTCAGAGGTCTGGTGGAGTTGAATGCCCTTTGTTTATAGTTTCTAGTGGCAGTTTCTCATTCTGTCTTTCACTCTCTTGCTTCCTCAATCTTGTATCCTGTAACCTCCTTCTACACATAGTTCTTTCACCAAAATCCTCTTTAAGATATTTTGGGGAGGAACCCAAATTAAGATGTAAATTTACACATAAAGAGCACAGGATTCTTACTGATTAACTGACTTACCAAAGTTTGCCCAGTTGAACAGTGGAAACCCCAATATACTCTTGACTAGTAGCGCATATAACCACAGCTCTGGGAGACCAGTAAGAGACATGGGATGACAGAGCCAGTGTATGCAAAAGGAGAGACCTCTCTTTCCATTGGCTGCTCACAGTGAGGAATGACTAATGCAAATATTTCTGTATCTAATCCAAGGTCTAGGCCACCGTAGACAGGAATGTACCATCTGGAAAACACACTGAGGGGGCGTTGTTTATAAGTCTCATCTCCAATGGGGTCTCAATAGAAGTTACAGAGCCGAGATTCGAATTCGGACATTTTTGGCCATAATCTGTGCTGTGCTCTCAAGTAATCTGCATCATCATTCTCTCTACTGTAATGACTGTGACTTAATCTGTTTTATAAATTCTGTAAACCATAATCTACACAACTTCATCATTTCCACTCAATGGACTATTATTATCAAAGAGTTATAGTTAAACACAATATTTGCATAACAGTGAATGAGAGTTATTTTGGGAATATATATTTATTAAATACTCAACAACCTCAAAATGTTTCACATAGATGTGCTTCTGCTTTGAGATTGATGAACATAATTTATTTGTGTGTGTATATATATACACACATATATGACATATATGTTACATGTTTTCTAATAAGGTTTCTATTGTAGTTACCATTATGTAAATAAATGTTAGAAAAATGATTTTTATTGTAGAGTTTATTTAATACCAAGGCAGTGCATAGTCTCTGCTTAAGAGCACCTTTAATCACGTTATGAAATACTAGGCAAGAGAAAGCTTCTGAAGCCAACAGTCCCCGTTCATTTAATTACAGTTGTTAATTTAATCACCTCAGTAGGGGATGTGTTACTTGGTGGGTGATATTTTCTTCACACCATGAGATGCACATTCACAATGCTTGTCTCTATTCACTTAATTGAGAAATTGCAATTAAAAAAAGAGCTATGCAGGAAATGTTTATTTGAACACACAGAGAAAGTAACAGGAAGCAAGTGTGTGTGATGAGAAACTATTGTCTATGTAAACCCTTCTGGATTATGAAATCAGTACCTGGTGTTTTAGTTACAGTTCAAGGACTTTTGTACTGTCTTTTTTATTCTGTGCACATAAGCAGAAATCAATGCCTGAAATATTTTCAAAATATTTTTGCATAATGGCACTGTTGCTTTAAGAATTTTAAAAGGATATGAAATATGTATAAAAAAACTTTCCACATTTCTTTGTTCTCAGAGGAAGTGGTTGAGACTGTTTAATGAATGAATGACATCTACCTAATTCCATTGTGCCCTGAATTTTTCTCTAATTGTGGGGTGGGGGTGCAAATATAGCATGCTCTTTCAAATGAGAACAGTTATATGTATTCTCTTATCAGCCATTCTGAAATACATCCCTGAAGGCAAATTTGCAATTATATCTAGATGTTAGTCAAACTCTACCGTAAAGTGTTCATGCTTCAGAAATGCATCAAATCAGAACTGGGAGAAAATACTGATTTTGATTTTTATGACAACTTTCAGAAAAGCAATTTATAGTTGGAAACAGAAAGAATTGACTGACAGTCACACTGAAAGAGCAGATTGATTTGAATACAGAGTTAAAATGCATGTTATTTAACATGACCAGTAGAACTTGCTAGAGACCAATCCCTCCACATAAACACCATGGATCTGATAGTCCCCTCAACGCCATGGCTTCTAGCTGCTTGAATGCTCCTTCCCTGCCCTCTAGTTTTGCCCTCCCATTTCTTTTCTGGAATGCCTTTTCCTCCCTTCTTAGTCTAAAAAAATTACTACCTACTTGCAAGGGTCAATCAGGAACCACCTCCTGAAGAAAGCTTCTCTTACCCCAGGAAGCAGGGCTCAGTTCTCATTCTCTGCTTTTAATGCCATCTTAGCAGAACACTTATCATGGGCCTTAAGGTTTCAGTGAAATATTTTAAAGGTCTTCTTTTTCTATATCATGAGTTCTTGGAAGACTTGGGGAAAAACTCTGTCAGCATTTTATACATCATGTCAAATAAACTATGTTTAGCCTCAGGTACATGAAAGGCCGGCCCTAATTTATAATACAATAAAAAGCATTTTATATGAAGAATTTAGTCCAAGTTTGCATTGATTTCAGGAAATTGTCCAACCCACAATCATTCAGCCTCTCCTTGAGGATTCTCAGTATTGGGGAATTAAAGAGTACAGAGGGGTTTTAAATTTTTTTTTGGAACCATTTTAGATTTACAGGAAAATTGTGAAGCTAGTTCCTAGACCTCCCTGTACACCCTACACTCAGTTTTTCCCTTCTTTAACACCATTCATTAGTATGGGACTAATGATTACAATTAATGAAGCAATGATGGTGCGATGTTATTGAATAAAGTCCCTGGTTTACTGCAACCTCCTTTGTTTACACCCTAATGTCCTTCCCCTGTTCCAGGATTCTCTGCAGAATACTACAGCACACTTAGCTTTCTCGTCTCCCTAGGCTGCTCTTGGCCAGCACGCTTTCTCAGTCCTGCCTTCTGTCTGGTGACATTGACAGTTTGGAAGAGTACTGGTGAGATATGTTGTTGGAGGTCCCTCAACTGGGATTTGCCTGACATTTTCCTTATGACCAGAATGGGATTATGAGTGTTTTGAGAGAAGACTATAGAGGCAAACATCATTTTTATCACATCACATCATGGAGACATTCCATTGTCATGACATGTCACTGCAGTTGCCATCTTGATCACCAGGCTCAGTGGGATTTATCAGGCTTCTCCACTCTACAGTTACTTTCCTTCCCTCTCTACACTGTACTCTGGGGGGCGAAGTCATTATGTGCAGGTTGAACTCAAGGAGTAGAGTTATTTTCTAACACCTTAAAGGTAGCATACCCGTAAACATGGACGATCCCTCCGTTTATTTAAATAATTTTGTTTTATTTTAAGTAAGGATTTTGTCCCTTTGCTGTACAAAATATGTACAAATATAGTTTGTATATATTGTAGATTTATACCTAAATATTTCAATGTTCTTGGTTCTATTTTAAATAGCATTGTTTTTTTTTAAGTATTTTATTTATTTATTTTTAGAGAGAGGCGAAGGGAGAGAGAAAGAGAGGGAGAGAAACATCAATGTGTGGTTACCTCTCACATGACCCCCTACTGGGGACCTGGCACACAACCCAGGCATGTGCCCTGACTGGGAATCGAATCGGCACCTCTTTGGTTTGCAGGCCAGTGCTCAATCCACTGAGCTACACCAGCCAGGGCACATTGTTTTTTTTTAACATTTCTAATTTCAACAATTCACTGTGTTTTTTTAGTACATCAAGTGATGTTTTAGTAACCTTGTGTCATGAAGTGTTGTTATCAGTTCCAGTAGTTTGGGGCCTATTTATTGAATGTCTTATGTAGATAATCATGTCACATGAGGATTTTTAAAAAACTTTTATCTCTTACTGTCCATCTGTACACTTCCTTCCCTTTTTCTCATGTTCTTGCACTAGGTAGGGCTTTCTGGATAATGCTGCATAAGACTGGTGAGGGGGGCATTTCTTCTTCTCTATCTTAGGGCAGAGAATCCCACTTCTCTTCATTATCCACGATGTTAATTGTAGGTTTTTATTAATTTACTCATCAAATATAGTTTCCTAAGAGATGTTATTTGGAAGGGATGTTAAAGATTTTTGTCAATGCTTTGTCTGCATCAATTGATATTATCGTATTTTGGGGGGTATTTTAGCCTATTAATGTGGTCGATTTCATTGATTAAATTCTGACTATTGAACCAGCCTTGCATTCCTGGAATATATGCCATTTGGTTACAGTAAAAATTGTCTTTATACATTGTTGGATTTGATGTGTATGTTATACATTTGGATCATGTACCACAATTATTGTATGTACTGGGTTTTTAATATTTTTTCTTTGCCCTTCAGTCGGAGAGTTTCTACTGTCTTCTCCTCTAGCTCACTGGTTATTTCGTTGGCCATGCATAGCACTAGTAAAATTACCAAAGATACTTTTACTGCTTTTTAAAGAAGATTTTGATTTCCATCATTTTCTTTTGCTACTTTACGTGTCTATGCTTTCCATTCAACCAACAATCCTATGCAATATGTCTTGTTAGCTTTCTTCCACAGAGGAAGAAAAAGTCTCACAGCCTGACAAAGGCCTGTGATTGGCACTTTGGGTTGCTCTGTTGCAAAGCTGCTACCCCTTCCACTAGTCCACACTGTGTTCCTTGATCTGTATGGATGGTGCACAGAAGTTCCACTGTGCAGACTACAGATGGAGAGACCATTAACCGCAACAATGGAAGCCCGCCCTTGCTTTCAAATGACCTGTTATACCACATATGTTTGGCTTATTGGATTTTTCTGCTTTCATATCATTGCAGAACACATTATAAATAAGACTGATGATGTAACAAAGCATATTATGTTGCTTTGTTATGTATTCAAAATATGGAGATTGAATAAGTGACAAGTCTCTTCCCTCTTCTGGGCATCTATGGTTCTTTAAAATTTAAAAGAAAGCAAACGACAAGCTTCGCCATCCCGGAACAGTTCAGATATATGCTGAACGGAAAGGACGCTGTTCAGTGCATTTTAAAAGTTGCTCTTCAGTGTAGAAATCATTGCAGCTCTGTGTCACCAATACTTGTACCCTTAATCCTGTAAAGGGTGTGTCACCAGTTTTATTTCTTCCTCTGTAGCATCATTGTTTTATGCAGTGATGTTCTTCCCTGCTCTTTGCATCATTATTTCATTCTGAAATGCTGCAGGTCATGGATGACAGCATGTTTTGCTCCCAACACTAATGACTAAGAACGGATGCTACATGTGCTCATATTTGTCATTAGCAAGTCTTCCTATTACCTAATGCAGGGCACATGCTCCACTTCACTCCACTGAACCTACCAAAAAGGCTTTTATGTGTCTTAATAAACACAGTTCTGTTGGACTGACTAATGCTTACATTACATGCTAGGCTTCAGATATTATGGTAGTTTGTCACATCACAGTAATTTTCCTAGTATAACATGCATGTCAGAAAATAATTTGTACTTCTCCTTTTAGAATTGTCTAAATAGGTTATGTTGGAAGCAGGTGAATTAAAGTATTTAAAGAATTATGTAGCATTAGGGATGTAGATAATTGTTTGGATGCTTACATCTTGGTAGGAATATTAAATGATAGAGGTACCGCGGGTCCACTAAGTATAAATAAAAGAGCTGACTTCAGCTAATGACTCACTTTTGAGCATGGCTCTTTGACAGTTTTTATTGGTAATTGAAAAAAATTGCAAAGCAATTTTATGACCGTGCTTGGAGGAAAAAGCCCAGTCCATGACATGAAATCAGCCAGCAAAGCATTTTCACTATGATTACTCCAAACCCCCAAACAATAGGACAATGTATTTTTAAAAGTTTCCTTGTTACTTATTTATTTTAAAAATTCATTGAAAAACATCGCAGTTCACAGAAGGAAAGATTCTAGCGTACCCATAATCAATCATTTAAACAACTTAAGACAAAAGAATAATTAGTGTTATATACCAGTGTTTAATCTAAATATTTTAAACATTTTTAGCATCAGGTTTATACTGTTTTGAAGAAAGAGAGCGAGAAAGAGCAAAGAGAGAGAGAGAGAGAAAGGAAGAAGAAGAAGAAGAAATAGATGTTGTCTAATAAATGACAAAAAGATTGAGCTGTGATTTTGTTCCTCAACATAGTGGAAACTGTGATTATAGAGGTTACTTGTTGGAAAAAAATAAAATATTTGGGAATAAGAACAACAGTGAAGAACATATATGTATTTTGTATGCAGTTGACCATTTATTCTGTTGTTACACTTTAGGCTTAAAGGGGAAAACTTTTGTCATTCTCAGAACTTGGCATAGGAATTTTAAAAATCTAAATGCTCTAAAAATTTACTTACTCCAATCCTGTTTTAATATCATTTTCTATGATATTTTAGAATGTCATTCAACGAATTTATTCAAGCCCAAATGCATAGTATGTTCACTAATATAAATTATTGTTCTCCTCCACTTTTCTTGTTACACATTCTTTTTCCCCAAATCCTCTTTTTCCCATTGTCCAGAGAACTCTTAGCAAATGACCTTCACACACCTAGATACCATTTATCTTAAACCATCCAATTCCCTATATTTCAGCCACTGTTTCCTAATTTTCTACTTTCCTCTTTTTTTATAGACTCCCAACACTTTCTTATACTTCTACAAAATAATGATTATTTTTTTACAAAGGCATTATTTAAAAAACAGCAAGGGGCACTTAGAATAGATTCAACAATCTTTCCTAAAATAGGATCTCATTTTTGCTAAATAACAAACCAGCTCTAAATTCAGTGGTTTAGAAGGTCATTGTGTGTCATTGTAGGTGAATCTCTGATTGGTGACGGGCATGCTTACCTGGGCTCAGCTGGCAGCTTTACCCTTTAGGTTTCTGCTCCATTAGCATCTTCTTCCACACACTGGCTTCTGCGCTGACTTTCTCTGTGTACCAAACCAAGTCAGAACTCCATGAATTGAAACATATCATTTACCAGTCATGAAAGTTTGCATTGTCTGGGTGGGATGATCCAGGATGAACTCATTTTGGAGGTCCTGCTTCCAACTTACAGATCCATCTGGACCCTTTTCTCTGAGTGTGAGCTCAATTATACTCCAAACGTATGTAACCTGGGATTCAAACTTGGTGCAACAGAACATCTCTGAAGTTTTGTTATGACAAAGATATTCAGGAGGCAGTGGACATACACAAGAGTTCTTAAAGTGTAGCTTCCTAACTAGGTCATTTCACCATAAGCTACAGGAGAACATCAACACTTCGTACAACTCATGTCAAGGGACCAGCAGGCAGGAAGGTGAAGGATCAACTTGGGAGAGTTAACTGAAATCGGTCACTAATCATATATGGGACTACTGTTATACATTGGAGGTAGAATGTGTTTCAAATCACTTTGGTTGACCTGGACATTCTTGAGTCTCAGTTGTTCAAATTTTATGGTAAATGGCAAGTAATACTGGCCTGGGCATGCCCGGGCAGGAGGTTCAAGGTCACACTGCCAGTTAAGCCACTGAGACCAGGAAAGGTGTTTGTTGAGGGTGTAGAGGTTCCAGAACAGATAGCAGAGAATAGACAGGAGGAGCGAATCTAAGAACCTGCATGAAGACATAAACAAGACATGGGCTGTGGTAAGTAAAAATACGCTATTCAAGTCATCTTGAGTTGAAGTTGTATTTTTTAAGCTGATGTTTTAATGGGTTTCTTTCTATGTATTTTTCCCCTTTGGACAATCTTTCCATTTCGGTAAAGAGGTTCCATAAATCTGCAGAGGATAATGTTGTGCAAAGGGTTGTATAGAATGGGGGGAGGGGGGAATAGAGACAACTGTACTTGAAAAACAATGAAAAAACTAAAAAAAAAGAATGTATCTTATTCTCAGGAATGTATCTTTCATTGATTTTACGGCACCAAAATTTAATTCTTTCTCACATGGCTATCACTTGCTAATTCTAGACTTGATTAAAAGCAGATTCATTCAGAAACTAGACCATAGCAAAATATGACCCTTTCCTATACTGACACATTCTTAAACAAAATTTCTTCCAGTTTCATTGCACAGTAAAGCATGCATTTGTACATATCTATGAGTAAAATGTTTAAGTATTAGTATATACAAACTGCATTTATATATTTTATAAAGTCTATAACTTCAGCTACTATGTGACTTAAATACTTAATCTAACTCTGGTTAGAAATTTAAAAATTGAGAACTCAGCCAACTCAACAGCATAATAAATTTGTCTGAGAGTGGAAATTAATTCTTAAATTAAAATGTTAACAATTTTTCTGGCAACAGTAGCTGGTGCCAGCAGACACATTTAGCCACAAAATACTAGAGGAGAGTATACATTCTTCATTACTTCTCTGCACATATGGTTTATTTTTTTAAAATAGGACCATATATGCTCATACCCTAGGATTAGTGTGATAGCTAAATCTTAGGATATAGAAATTAGAGATAGAAAACATCATTTTTTATATATTTTCCTATATATCTTTAAGAAATACTCTAAGTTAGGTTGCTTATTCAGGGTCTTTTTGAAAAAGAAGGCTGTCTATGGCCATAGCACCCTCAATGTGCCGGATCTCATCTGAAAAAGAAGTCAAACTAATATTCCTGTAAATCAAAAAAAGAAAAAAATCTATAAATAGCACAAAATTGTTTAGGATCCAGTCTTAAAAGTACACAAATCTCTATGCACCCTGTTTGAAACAGAGTATGATATTCTTAAGCTTGTCTAATCAATACTCTGATAGAAAAGTAAGCTTTTGCTTTGAAGAATTAATGGGTAGGATCTCAGAGCCCATTCTGGAATCCAAAATGTATCACAGTGTAAGGTTTGAAATTTAAGACTCTGTCTCTCATTTTCTTCTTTTTGGAGTTACTGGATTAGTTATAATGCATTTTTTCTTGTGGTCTATGAACTTATTTAATGTCCATATTTTTGCAGATTGTCTTTTTCATATACTTGGTTTAGTTTAATAATTGTAACTTAGATTTATCCTTTTATATTTCCTTGAAGCTTCTTTTGCCATGGGGATTACATATCTTCTTTAATTTAAATTGTATTTTACAATTGCAGCCTGTATTCTATATTATGTTTTATTAATGTCAGGTATTCAGCTTAGTGGTTAGACAATCATATACTTTACAGAGTGACCCACCTGGTATTTTCAGTACCCATCTGACACCATACATAGTTATCACAATATTATCGACTATATCCCTCATACTATACTCTACATCCCCTTGACTGTTCTGTAACCACCAATTTGTACTTCTTAATGTCTTCAGCATTTTCACCTGTCACATAGTTTCTTGATATTTCAAAATTACTTTATTTTTTCTAGATTGTGTTGTATTATATTTTGCGCTACAACCACCAATTTTAAAACTCAATTTTTCTGATATTGTCAGCTAACTTTATTTCAGACTAGTTCCTTTTTATCTAAAGTTCCAATGTGAATGAGGTTTGAAGATATGCTCCCTGGTGACCTGAAGGGTAGCTCAGCTTTTCTTCTGTGGCTCAGTGAACAGGCAACTGGAGGTTTGCTTCATGAATTCCAAACGACACTGACACCACCTAGAACACAGTTACACCAAAGGACCAGCGCAGCATTTTTATATTTGTATTCCTCACCCCCCATTTCGAGTTGAGAAGTTAGTAGTGTTTTTGCCCTGTGTAAACAGGACAAATTATGTGGGCCAATTGCATTGTATCAGTCATCCTTTCCAAGATTCCATCTTGCCTCAGTGTTTAAAATGTCATTTTAAAATTTCGTTTGCCCACTTTTCAAAAATGTGATCACTTTGACTATTCTACATACATATATTAAAGTAATAATAGAGTTAATGAACTTTAAAAAGATATAACGAGATTTATACACTTTACGTACACATACACTAATTTCAAAACTGCAACTTTCACACTGCAAAACCTAACTTTCATTATGCCTTTGAGGAAAGCATGATTTAATTTTGTTGTAAAAATAGAACAAAAATATATATTTAAAATATTTAGTTCTTTAGAAAATTATCAGACCATATACACTTCACATATATATAATATATATGTACAATTAAAATGTGTTACATGTATATTATTTTTGGTAATAAATTGAACAGTCAGTTCCTTATTAACAACTTGGAGAGGTGAAACCAGATTCCTGATAATAGAGATAATTTTTTTTTTAAATTTAACTTTATTGTTGTTCAGTTACAGCTGTCCCAATTTTCCCCATTGCCCTCTCCTGCCCCGTCTCCCTTCCCCCCTCAGTCAGTCCACACCCTGTTGTCCATTACCATGGGTCCCTCATACATATTCCTTGACTAGACCCTTCCCCTTCTTCCTTAGGTTTTCCCTCTCCCCACTTTCTGGTCACTATCAGTTTGTTCCTTATTTCCATGTCTCTTGTTTTATTTTGCTCATTTGTTTTTTTTTTTATTTATTAGATTCCACTTATAGGTGAGATCATATGGTATTTGTCTTTTGCCTCCTGGCTTATTTCACTTAGCATAATACTCTCCAGTCTCTCAAATGCTGTCACGAAGGGTAGGAGCTCCTTCTTTCTTTCTGCTACATAGCATTTCATTGTGTAAGAGAAAAGCAGAGTTACCTACAAAGGAGTTTGTATAAGACTATAAGCTGGTTGTTCAAAAGAAACTTTGTAGGCAAGAAGGGACTGGCAAGAAGTATTCAAAGAGATGAAAAACAAGGACCTACAACCTAGATTACTCTCTCTGCAAAGCTGTCATTTAGAATGAAAGGGCTTCCCAGATAAGGTCAAAGCTAAAGAAATTCATCATCACTAAGCCATTATTACATGAAATGTTAAGGGGACTTATTTAAGAAAAAGAAGATCAAAACTATGAACATTAAAAGGGTAACACATTCACAACTATTAACTGAATCTAAACAAACAAATAAAAACTAAGCAAACAACCAGAACAGGAACAAAATCATAGATAAAGAGATCATTTGGAGGGTTATCAGCTGGGAGGGGGAGAAGGGAGAAAATGGGGGGAAAGGTAGAGAAATTAAGAAGTATAAATTGGTAGGTACAAAATAGACAGGGGGATGCTAAGAATAGTATAGGAAATGGAGAAGCCAAATAACTTAGATACATGACCCATAGACATGAACTAAGGGAGGGGGTTGCTGAGGGAAGAGGGGGAATGGGGCAAAGGGTGGCAAAGGGGGAAAAATTGGGACAACTCTATTAGCATAATCAATAAAATATATTTTAAAAAATAAAATGTAAGGAATTAACTAAAAGTCTGAACTTTATTTTTAAACTCTTTTTAACTTCGAAGCATATTCCCATTATCCCAATGAGGATAGATTCATATTAACATTCTTGCCCATTTTAGTTCTTGTAATGAGCCTAAAATAGCTGCCAGCTTGCAGTACTGGAATTAATGATAATTAAATGTAACACAAAATGTATTTCCATATTTTGTATTGCTCAAATGATTTCATCTCAGATGTAGTACGATTCTTTTTAGAGATGACTACTTCTATTTAATCTCTTTTTCAATTTTAATTTGAATTTCATATTGTTCCTGACTGTTTAATGAATATTTTGGGAGATGGCCATAGTGTTGTTAATTACACTGGAGACTGAGTATAATTAATTCTTTTGGACCCAAAGTCAGCTAGTTAATCGATTTCTGATGAAACTGTAGATTAAACACAGCTCAACTCTTCCTTCATTCATTTTAATTCTTCTCTCTTTCAATTCAATCAGGTTACTTTGAGAAGTCATTGCTGGCAAATCAATTTATGAAGCTGTTTTGGACCTTATCCAGATGTTAATAGATGGGTGATCTTTCCTGTCAAGGTAGCTTGATCCTGATTTCTGAAAATTAAGAATTTTTAGTTTTAGTTATTGAGAAGTAAAAGTCATCATTAGTGTTTATAATTCATATTTAATTAATGCATATTTTTCTATTAACTATAGATTCATGTAGTCGTACATACAAAAAGTGTTGGTATGTCATTCCTAAAATCCTAACAAAGAATACAGACAAAGGTTTACTATATTCCCAAATGTATTTCCTACCATGTAGTATTCCCAATAATTGAGTGAATAACTCTTGAAGCCAAAACTGACCTCTTAAACAGTTTAATATTTTTATTATTGTTTGAAAAACACAGTAGCATGTATGACAGCTTATTATTTTCAATGATACATGTGTATATAGACATATATTTTGATACTATAAAATGCCTTTAAAAAAAAAAAGGATGTGAGATATAGTATTCCCTTGAGTTAGGAATAAAATGTTAAGGGTACTTTTTACATTTCTTTGTATTACTTGAGATAACTTTTAAATGTTTTTTGGGAAGTACATATTGCAACATCTTAGTGGGTATATCCTCAAATATTGACTACAGATGCTATTTAATTATTTTACACTAAATCAAATCATTTTATTTAGGCTTATTTCAGTAACAGTTAAGATTTCTCCTAATACATTTCCCATGCACTGGAAAACAGAAATTTCTGAATACTTCTACAAGCTTTGAAATTTTGGGATTGTGTTTGAGAACTCTAGGAAAACTCCTATAACCTTATAATTTAACACTGATTGTACAGATGCAATTCTGTGAAATCTAATCCTGAACTAGCATTGTGCTACACACACCATATTGGAAAGACAAAACTGTGGTTATATTTTAAGAATCTATTTTATTATATATAGATACACCATTGGGCAGCATTCCTCCTGAATGAAATCACTGCCTGCAGTTTGAATTTTCACAGCTGCCTGTGAATGAGTAGGAGCATGTCAATACACAGGACATGATACCAGGCAAGAAAGTCTCTTTAGTTTCACAAGAAAGTGAAGTGTATTCTAGACATCAAAGAATTGAAGAGCCAAAAGATGTGATGAGAATTTCATTATTTAAGTATACACTTAAGAAGAAAAGCAACATCAGACTCCTCATTATACTGAAGAAGTTTTAAATAGGATTTGATTTGCATAAACAACATAACATGGTTTAATATGCAAATCTTACCACTATATATTTTTCAACTAAAATGCAGAATACACTATCTTCCTATGTGCATATTATAAAATGATTAAAATAGTTGTAATTATACTCTTGCTTATTTTTTCACGTGATTATATGTTGATTTTCTGAGGTAGTTTATAGTAACGTATTAATTCATTTTATGTGACTTAAAACATTCAGAAATAATAACACTCCATTTTACCCATTAACTTGCATTTGCACTGTATTGCACTGACTTTGCCAGGGACCTATTTGTATATAAATAATATTTCTCAGACACTTTAAAAAATCTCTACTTTTCTTGCCAAAATATTAGGAGGAAGGAAAATAGTCCTTCTAGTAATTCTAAAGGCAGAGATAAAAAAAAGTTTAGCCAGGAGAAACCAGATGAACTGCTAAAACATGAGTTTCAGCAGTAGAGAAATACAATAGATTAAAAACAAAGCAACCACTGAGGCTACAAGTGACTCCATCTGAAGACAGCAGTTATGATCAGAGAAATGTTGAAAACTATAAGGTAATTGAGTCTAAAATCATTCAAAGCTCTTTCTTTATCAAAGGCTTCCACTTTCCTTGACTTTGATGCCAACCTTTCCCCTTCAAACTACCTGTCAGGTGTGGCATTGCAATGGCTCCGCCTTTGAAATGCGTCCTTTCTCTTTTTGTCCAGGTTTTTGGAAAACAGAGTTACTATGCTCAGGGCAGAGGGAAGTGGGGCCACTGGAAATAACAAATGGTACCTAAAGCGTCTGCTTGGATATGATAAACCTCACATTTGCTCACATCCCCTTGACCCTGAAAGGTTCTCTGGATGTGGGCAAGAATCTAGGCAACGGTCTCACACAGAAGAAGGAGTAATTCTCAAGGAACAAGAGCAGCTGCCCACAGCGTTCTAGCTGCCATCTCTGTCTGACAGATGAGGACAAAGTCACCTTTGCTAGACAGCCACGTGTCCTTGCTAACCAACATGGGCAACACCACACTTCCGGGAAATGGTACAGCCCAGATTCGGACCCAGGAATTTTTGGCTCAAAAACCATCATTTTGACCACTGTGTCACACTTCCTTTAATGACAGGCCTGATTTTAAAGCCCGTGCTCTTTAGATTCAAAGGAAAATTCCCTATAAAATCTGTTAATATATGATACTACCCAGCAGACCAATGATCAACATGATGTACCCTGCAGTCTGTGCAGCCTAGTATTCTGCCACAGTTCCCAATTCTCAACACCACCTGCAGTTTCAAAGGAATGTATCCTATTCTAGATGAACTTATGCCTTATGCATCCTCTCCACACTTCTTTCATCCTCACATTCTTAAAATATTTCTTTTTCAGGGGCTCCTTGTAGTCATTTCCTCTGTGACACCTTTCTGGTCCTCCACAAACTGACAAACTCCCCTCCTCTGTGAACCCACAATATCTTTAAAGCAATATTTCTGTACAACTCACATCATATTGTATGATAATGATTAGTTTGTAAAATGGTTAGTTTAAGATCCCATAAATATCTTAAGATAGTAAGACTGGTTTCTTCATCTTTATCCACATTTACCTATATTCCTATTACTAACATATCCCTGGTGAAATGGTTGAAATTAATTATAGAGTTGTTGAATGAATGGACTCACTTTAGAAGAATATAAGAAAGAAGTTTTAGTTTATTATTTGATAAATACATACATTATTGGTCTAATGAGTGTATATTTATGTGACAATAATAACTGAAAGACTGCATAAAATTTTACTGTATGTCTTGACAAAGACTATAATCTGGAATTCTATCAGGTTTGCAGCTGTTATAAGGTATCTGTTTGCTAAATTAGTCTAGGTCATAAACTTGACTTCCAATAATGTCTGGCGTATGCAACTGCGGTAGGTATAGACCAAAATTCTTTCATTTGTTCAGACAGATTTTACAGCCAACTGTTTATGGTAGTCTTTTGTAAGCATAATAAGGACATAGCAATTTTAATTGAGGACATTACTATAATTTATTGATCCGCGTTTGCTAATGCTGGAATTTAAAAGTCAAGAAGCCACAACATGGACGCAAAGATGTCAGTTTTATGGATTTGCTGCCAGGCACAGGGCCATTTTAAAAAGAGCCCCAGTTCCCTAAAATGTTGAAGTATATTCACCATGAATGTCTCCCTCCTATCATGATAAATATATCAATGTCTTGTTTCACATTGCTGTTTTATGAGACTGGAAAACAAAATACGATGCTGCTGAGGAGAGTCAGACTTCTTTTGGACACAACAAGAGAAATTTTTATCATATTTATGGTAGATGTTTTACAAAAATCTCCCATCGATTGACTGTAGTCCACACTCAATCCCAGCAACATATTGGAGTAGGCAGGTACTTGTATACGTTCAGGCAAGTTGATGTCTCTGGTGGGCTTCGTGTTGCTAAATGGCTAAACTGACTTGACTCACACATTTTATTTTCAAAACAAATGGATTTGAGCTCTTATGTTATCTAAAATATCAAGGAAGAAATATGAGTTTGAGTATACTAAATATATTATTTTATTGGTAAACAATATATCTATACAAAGTACGGGTACTTTATAAATAATGCTATTTAAGAAAAAGACAGAGATATACAGGACATACAATTTTTATTTCGTGTTTGTTTGCTTTATTTCAGCATTTCTCCTCTTGCTTTACTTTTTTTCCTCTCTCTTATGTGGACATTGTTACCACTCCTAGACCAGACATTGAGTTCTGTTAAACTTTCATTTTCTGTCCTCTACCCCTAAATCCTGACATTTGAAAGTTGCTTCACACTTGTGGCAATATATGCTCACAGAATTATTAGTAATATATTATTTCAATAGATATTTGTTATTCTAATGGAAAACACAAAGATAAATGGCATTGCTATAAAAATGCCTAAGTCTGTAAAAGGAGAAACAGTTTTTATCCTTAAGTAATTGATAATCAAAATTTTTTTAAAAAGTTAAACAATTACATAACATATCCTATTAGGGTTTTACATAGTTCTATTATGACAGAAAGCTTAAGGCAAATTAATGGATTTTAGGATGTCTTCTTAATCTAATTCAGACCTTGGAGGCAGAAATTAGATAGACTACAAATCAAGGATCACTCCAAGTCAGTAAACACATATTCGTTGACTATTCCGTGCAAACTGCTTGGTGTGTCTGGGCAATACACAGTGGAAAGAAGTACCCTCCAAACTCTTAAATCTGTCAGATGGACATACTCGTGAATTTCTACTTTTAAACTTAACTCAGTGAGTTTTTACTGTCATTTGCCACTCACTTCTAAAGAAATGGAGAATGCAGGTGTTTAGCCAAACCTGCACAAGGTGCCTGGGAGGAAATGATATCTGAATCACAGCTTAAGGCAATGTACAGTCAGCTATGACATGAAGGACATACGAATATTTTTAAAATAAAGTAAGCCTTTCAGATGTTGGAAATTTTACCATTCCTTGGAAGTATCTTCAGATAGAATGACTTTTGAACTAGGGCTTGAGAGTCTGTCAATTATATTTTAGGAGAAATGATATTGATGCTAGTCTCCAAAATAATAACACTGAAAGACCGAAGAGCAAAAAGGAATCATGACTTTCCCCAAAAAAAGAAATTCATCATAAATAATGACCATTATAGTCCCATTCGTTTATCTTTTTTTTCTTTTGTTTTCCTGCCTGGGGGAATACATCTGATAAAGTATTGCTATAGGTAATGTCTGAGATTTTTCTGCCTCTGTTTTCTTCTCTGATTTTTATGGTTCCGGGTCTAACATTGAAGTCTTTGATCCATTTTGAGTTTATTCTTGTGTGTGGTATAATAAGGTGGCCTAGTTTCATTTTTCTGCACATATCTGCCCAATTTTCCCAACATTACCTATTGAATTAGCTATCTGTAGCCCATTGTGTGTGCTTGGTTCCTCTGTGAAATATTAATTGACTGTAAAGCTGTGGGTTTATTTCTGGGCTTTCTAGTCTGTTCCATTGATTTATGTGTCTGTTTTTATGCTAGTACCATGCTGTTTTGATTACTATGACTTTAAAGTATTGTTTGATGTTAGGTAGCATGATTCCTCCAACTTTGCTCTTCTTTCTCAGGATTGCTATACCTTTGCAGGGCCTTTTGTGGCTCCATATACATTTTTGAAATATTTGTTCTAGTTCTGCGAAATACATCATTGGGGTCTTGATAGGAATTGCATTGAATCTATAGATTGCTTTGGTTAGTATGGACATTTTAATGATGTTAATTCTTCCTGTCCATGAACACTGTATGTGCTTCCACTTATTTGTATCTTCAGTTTTTTTCTTCAATGTCTTATAATTTTCTGAGTGCAGGTCTTCTACGTCAAACTAAAAAGTTTTGCACAGCAAAGGAAATTATCAACAAAATAAGAAGACACCTCACAGAATAGGAGAACATATTTGCTGATACATCTCATATGGGGTAAATATCCAAAATTTATACAAAACTCAATACCAGAAAAACAAACAACCCAATTAAAAAATGGGCAGAGGACCTGAATAGACACTTCTCCAAAGAGAACATATAGATGGCCAATAGAAATTTGAAAATAAACTCAACATCACTAATCTTCAGAGAAATGCAAATTAAAGCCACAATGAGATATCATCTGACACCTTCAGAATTGTTATTATCAATAAAATAAATTAAAAAATTAAAAATGGATCTGCCTTTTGACCCAGTGATCCCACTTCTGGGAACATATCTAAAGGACACCAAAATACTAATTCAAAAGAACATAAGCACCCCTATATTCATTGCAGCATTATTTACAATCACCAAATGTGGAAGCAGCCCAAGTGTCCATCGGTAGATGAGCAGATAAAACAACTATAGGATATTTACACAATAGAATACTAATCAGCTGTTTAAAAAAAGAAGGTAATTTTACCCTTTGCGACAGTATACATGGGCCTGGAGAACATTATGCTCAGTGAAATAAGCCAGTCAGAGAAAGACAAATACCATATTATTTCACTCATATGAGGACTCTAATGAACAAACTGAACTAACAAGGAAAATGGAGACAGACTCATAGAAGGAGAGCAGGATGTTAGGTAAGCAGGGGGATGGGGGAGGGGCTAGGAGTGGAGAGATTGAGCAAAAAGGAAAAAGGACTCATGGACATGGACAACAGTGTGGTGATTGCCGGGGGCGGGGTATAAGGGGACTAACTGGTAATGGAAAAACACAATAAAGATTAAATAAAAATATAATGACCATTATATACAGTGATTTAAGTTATATGATTTTGAAAAAATGTATAAGAATAAAATACACTGTGAAATACACTAGGTTTATAAAACTGTTATTAAAGAATGCCTGACTTTTGCATTATAAATCATGAATAAAATATAGATTGTACTTTATTTAATTTAAATCAACCAACTTTATTAAGCATTTAATGAATGTGTATGTGTGTGATAGCACAATATTTTCATCCTGAAGTTTAATATCTTTTAGTGGAATATGACATTTTAAAAGGTAACTTGAAAAAAATTGTAGTAATAATACTTGAGAGAATTATAAATAGATTGAAATAAAAAAATCAGCTTTTTTACAAAGCTCATATTCTGGAACCATTTATACTGAATATTTTAAAAGTATTTTTACAATATGATTATATCTATTTAATATGCAGAAAACAGCTTGAGAAAATGCAGGGAGACAGAAAATAAATGTTCTAATAATAAAAACAATGACTAGAATATTGCACGTGAAACAGTTTCTGTAGATTTATAAAGAACAATAAGGCTAAAAAGTGACTGGACAATATCTGTAAAAATAAACAAAAGGAAACATTTCTACAAATAATGTTCATTATGAGATCAATTAGGTGGAATATGTACGAGGAAACTATTGTAATAAACAACAGCGAGATAAAAATCAATTTGAAATAGGAATAGCAAAAACAAACCAAACCAAACCAAACCCACCCCATATTGCTCTGTTGAATTCCCTATTGTGACATGCATTATCTTGGCTCCTTAGTTCAGGGACTGTTTGCATTGTGATGGTTGGGTACAGCGTACTTTGCCTGGTCCATGCCGGGCATGGGAGTGTTAATTGAATGGATGAAACAGTCATTAAGCAATCACTGTATACAAAAATAAGACAATGGACACCTGTATAAATGACCTAATGTAATATACATCATAAATTTGAAGAAAGAAAATATGTTCTGTATTTAATTATATGCAAGGATAAAAAGAGAAAAAATGAAATAATTTCGTGGAAAAAACCTTCACTATTGGAAGAAAGTGATTCAAATAATCAAAAGTGATTACTTTTTTTTGAAACAATATCTTTACTAAACCTATGACTCTAGTATATTGAGACACCTAATGAGAAATTTGTGTTGAGTTGGTAAAGTGTTCCTTAGGCAAAAATTAAGGTGAATTCTCATACTTTTTTACAAAGTAGTCTTGGTAGAACTAAAAATTAGGTTACCTTTGTTTCTGGTACCTGTCTAAAGATAATTACCCTTAACAGCCCATCTTTCCTTCACTTTACACATAAATATACCTCTCTGCTTACTACAAACATAAGCAACATTTCTGCACTTTCAAATGCCATGATGCCTCATTTTCATACTACTCAGCCCTGCGGGGTTCCGCTCAGAAGAAGCACTCCCTGTTCCTAAATTCTTCTCCTTGCTAAAACTGTAATTTTCTATATAACTCCTATTTCCCTGAAGGCGTTATGATTATGTTTACTGATTTATTCCTGTGATGCAACACTTAGGTAACCATTTTAGCAATTGCTTCTTGTTAAAACCTTAAGGGAGATGGGATTAGCAGTGGGAGGGCGGTTTCTGTCATTTTGAATTTGATTTTGCTTTGTTTTGTTATGTTTTTTAAGTAGGGCAACCATCAAATCACATATAAGTATAGAGTGGGACTTAGTTGTGACTATTCACTTCCAGCACGTGCATTTAGGACATTGCTTCATCCTGATAGGGTTTACCGTTCCTAAAAGAAACTTTTACTTTCAAGCTGGAACTCTCTTTTGGAAAGTAATCTTTAGTTCCATTTTGTATCTAAGTTTTTTTTGCCAAAACTAAGATAATTCTTTTGGGTTATTTTCTTCCTATCTTCTCCTCCTCCTCCTCCCTCTCCCCCCTCCCCCTCCCCCTTCTTTTGCTTCTTCTTTCCTATTCTTTTCGATAACCAGTGTGCGTATAATAATAGTTGTATAAAAAAATAAAATCAATTTCTACAAGTCATGTAATAACATGGAATAAGTCTTATTGTTGGCTCAGTACCTCATCTATTCATAATGAAGTATATTTTGTCATATTTTGATGAACATTTAATTACTTTTTGTTATTAAACATAGTTCTCTCACGTACTTTCCAAAAACTAGAATTTTGCATAACAGTTACACTTGATCTTGTTGATAAAATTTCCTAAAATAAAATTTTATCAGGGAACTCTTTATTACATTATCAGAATTAACACTTACATTAAGTTTCCTTAACTTTTCTTTCTTACCCATTCCTGCATTTTTTAGTGTTTGTGCAAAAAAATTATTTTGATATATAGCTCTACAATGATAAATAAATTGTGCATAGTCAAAAAAACCTTTAAAATAGGCATATTAAAAAGTATTAGACATATATGGCTTATACTGAAGGTTAATTTGTCACCCAAATAAGTACCCATTCGAATTCAACCCACTAGATTATTTTTAAAAGTATGGGATCCTTATTGTCCTTTGCCAGGTAATATGAACATTGATAAAAATAAAAAGTTAAGGATTTTACAGGAAATAGCTTCCACAAATCTAAAGCCTACATAGTGGTCCTCTGGTGTTACTGTATTTTATATAAACAACTGTCACTAATTTAGAGAAATTTTAACTCAGAAATAAGCTTATCTCAATTTCAATTTCCAAACTAACTTCTAAAAATCATACGTGCATTAATATTTTAAATATGTTCCATGAAAACTTCATATAAAGTAGAGGCTACTCTCCTTGCATCCTGAAATCCCCAAAGGTCTATATACACAATTTCATCCCATGCAGTTGTGAGCCTAATGCAAACGGTCTTAGTGACAAAATGTTTCCTCAGAAATATGCACAATGCCCCACGCCCCAGGGGCTTCATATTATTACGTTTAAATCATGCAACTATCAGTACATTTATCAGGTTTGTGATATGTCTTCTGTGAGCACAAACATCATGAGGACAATAATTTTGTCTCTTGAAACCGGAAATTTTATTCCTGAAGAATAAGTGGGTACAAAAATACAGTCTTGTTATTTTGATTTGTGGCCAGCCAAACTAGCAATATAACCAAATATAATGTTATAATAAAAAGTGTCTCAAAATTGAATTATTTTGACTTGAGAAATCATTCAGAATCCTGTTTCGATAAATCTGGGTAAAATATAATAATGTTTAGTTGGCATGATGTATGCATATTACTCAGAGCTTATGCAAAATAGGAAGATTTAAACCCAGGTTTTACATGTAGGGATAGATATTAAAATGACAGAATAAAAATGATTATGATTGAGCTTTTTAGTAAGACATGAGTACACTGAAATATCACACCATAGCCTTTTAAACTGAGGATTAACCTTCCATGAGAACTGCTCTCTGGAAAGAAAGAAAATAATAAAAATTTTAGATGCAGACAGTGCTGCCAGAAGTCCTGTTTTAATTCCCATTATCAGTAACTCAGCAGTCCTTTCTCTCATGGCTAATGTATTCTGTATTTCATGAAATTGGACAAGGAGTGCAATTTATCGCACTAGAACTCAGTACGTCACCCCCTATTGAAATAATACAGTGGTTCACTCATAGAAACATCACTATTATCATTATACATTATGACGTTTCAGACAACGAAAAATACTGCTTTTGTCTCCACAGGTCCAAAGCGCTTTCGCTGCAGAAAAGCACCTCTAGAGGAGGATGCTTTGCCAACACAGACATGGTCGTTTGTGCACCAAGAGTTCTGATTACAGGGTAAGGATTAAAAAAACAACAACCACCAAAAAAATGTGTGCTTACTTTTGCTCGGTTGAAATGGAATGCCCTCTGAGGAAGAATTGTAAAATAGAAACCATTTTTAGTTTGGTTGTGTTTACTTTTTTCTCTTTTATTTCTCATATGGAAATAGGATATAGGATAAAAATTAGTACCATTTTTACCCCCTTAGATTGTCCGTGGGGAAAATGCGCTTTCTAAAGAAAATGTTTGAATGTCCATGTGTCATAGAAAATACCCGGCAACATCATAATTTTCAGGAGAGCACAGAGAAAAAGATATTCTCAATTAAAGTTATTCTTTATTTTAATGTTTAACTTAATATTAAGTATTCCTCATGCAACTCAAAAATTGTTCTTCCAATTGTAAATCTTATAACTGACAAGTGTCTCTGTTCTACTGATTTAGATAGGAATCTTTTTTAGAAACCAAGGATGTCTGTGAAAATACTGCCAAGAATTGTACCGTATTTTAATTCATCTAAAAATATGCTAGATACTTATTCTATGAAAAGTCACTCTTACAATGGTAACTAATAATGGTTAGTAGGATAAAATAGATCATGTTCAACATTTCCCAATAATTTTTAAAATGGTAGTTAAGGTACAATTATAATTTATTTCAAGGTTAATAATTTTGTGTCCAAATTTGAATTACCAATTTATAGCTAACTTAAAATTGTATTAAAAGTGCCACACTAGGGTTAATTGTGAGTAAGTGGAAAAGAAAGAAGTGACTGATGAAAATAGATAATTTATATGGAATGCAAAATCTGAACAATTATGTGCCAGTATTTAGTAAAATATGCAGATTAGAAATTCTTTTACCTTTTCTTCTGAGTACAACATGACCTAATATGTTATGACTGATGCTTGCTTTTATGAATATACCTCAAGATAATTAAATAGGACACTGTCTAATACAGCCTTAATTGACATAGAAGCAGGACAGTTTCATTTAATAACTATTAAGTTTCAATTTAAGAACCCGCTGACCTTCAGCAAGGCTGAAACCATTGACATTTGTGGATGTGCCTGTCCCTCTCAATATTTTTGTAGGTAGGGATATTTTATAACTTGATGGTCTTTTTTTTATCAATTCACTTTTTACATTAGAAGTTTCACATTCATTCTGAATGGGAGAAAATAAGATATTCTAAAAAAACTTCAGTTGCTCAGTAAGACAAATAGCCTGATAAAAGCATGGATGAAGGATGGAAATTAGCCCATTAAAGGGATGTCAGAATTAGTAGTCAGTGGAGAAATCCAAATTAAAACAATAGGGAAAGGGTCCTCGAGGAACATGTATAAAGGACCCTTGGACAAAGCCAAAGGGGGTCGGATTGAGGGTGGGAGGTGGGGGTGGATGGGGCAGGGGAGAGTGGTGGGGGAAAATGGAGACAACTGTACTTGAACAACAATAAACACTAAATAAATAAAGCCATAGGAAGTTGCCTCTATATAACTATTACTAAGACTGAGAATTAGAAAGGTTGAAAAAGTGACCATATAAAGTATTTTTGATGAGAATATCACAGGAGGAAAAATCTTACTTGCTGTTGGAGGGAATGTCACCACTTTAGATAACAATTTGGGCACTTTTTACATTATGTTTTATGGTATTTTTCCCATTACCATTTATCCCCCCTATACTCTCTTCTATGTTCACTCACCCTTTTTCCCCAGCGATCACCACACTGTGGCGCATGTCCATGAGCCCTTTCTCTCTCTCTTTTTTTTTTTTGCTCGATCCCTAACTCTGTTCCATACAATGTCCTTTAAAAAGTTAAACATATACTTTTATTTGATTCAGTCATATTTCTCCTAGATGTTACCCAAGAGAAATATAATTTTATACATAATTTTAAATTTTGCACATAATTATTATAGCAGTTGTATTTGTAATGCTCCAAAGTAAAAACAAAATCTAAAAGTTCTTCCACAGTTAAGTGGATAAACATTTATACATCCATACAACATCATATTGTTCTGCAGATATACCTTTTGTAAATATTTTCTTTCATTGACTTGTCTTCTAGTTCTCTTGACATTGTCTTCTTCAGAGCAGAAGTTGTTAATTTTAGTGAAGTTGCTGTCTCAATTATTTCTTTATGGGTTGTGTCTTGGTGCTGTATCTGAAAGTCAACACCACACTCGTCTTCTGGGTCACCTCCACAGTCATGTTCAGGAGCCTCATGTTCTTGTGTTTCCTTAAGGTCTAGGGTCCATTTCGGTTACTTTTTGTGAAGGGTGGGAGGCTTGGGTCTAAGATCTTTATTTTTTACTTGAGAGTGTCTAGTTGTTGCAGCACCATTTGTTGAAGAGACCATCTTTGCTCCATTGTACTGCTTTTGCTTCTTCATAGAAAAGAAGTTGACTATGTACCATCAGTTTATTTCTGGACTCTCTGTTCTATTCCACTGTTAACTTTTGTTCTGTTCTTTCACTGTTACCATGCTGGCTTGATTACTGTAGCTTCAGCCTTCCAACTTTGTTCAGTAGGGTGCTGGCTATTCCAGGTCTTTGATCTTCCTGTAAACTTTCTATAACAAGGTTGTTAATACCCACAAAATGACTCTCTGCCTTTTTGATTGAGATTGTACTGGAACTAAACAAGTTGAGAACAACTAACATCTTGGCAATATCGAGTCTCCCTATCCATGGACATGAAATATCTCTCCATTTACTTACTTTCCCGTTGATTTTGTTTCTTGCAGTTTTATAGTTCTCCTCATGTAGGTCTGCTAGGTATTTTGTTAGTTTTAGACCTAAATATATTGTGTTACTGGATGCTAAAGTAAAGGATATTTTATTTCTAATTTTAAATTTCTTTGTTCATTGAAAAGCAATGGACTTTTTATAATAAACGTGTATCCTACGACTTTGCAATTATTACCATTTAGTTCCAGGAGTTTTCAGTAATTTTTTTTAGAATTTTCTACATAGAAAGTAGGCCAATTACAAACCAAGGAAGTTTTATTTTACTCTGTCCAATCTACATATTTTTAATTTTCCTTTCTTGGCTTTGAATTTCCTGGAACTTCCACTGTGCTATTGAAAAGTAGCGTTGTGAGGAGACATCCTTGCATTGTACTTACTCTTACTGGGAAACTTTGATTTCTCACCCTTAAATATGATGTTAGCTGTAGGATTTTTATAAATATTCTGTATCAAGTTGAGGAATTTTTCCTCTATAGTTCACTGAGAATTTTTATTATGAATGGACATTGAGTTTCATTAAATGTTTTTTTTCTGCAACTCTTGATATGATCACATAATTTTTCTCTTGTGGATATGATGTGTTACATGATTATTACTACGTTCTAATGTTGAACCAGTCTTGCATCCCTGAAAACAATCCCATTTGGAGGTGGTCAGATTTCTATACATTGTTGGATTCAGTTCGCTAATATTTGTTCAAGATTTTTGCATCTATGTTTGGGTGTTGTTTATTGATTCATTCTGACAATGTCTGTGTTTTAATTGGTGCCTTAGACCATTGATACTCAATGATTATTGATATAGTAGGGTTAATTTTCACCATTTTGTTAGTTTTCTACTTGTTGCCCCTGTGCTTTGTTCCTATTTTTCTTCTACTCTTTCTTGCCTTTTGTGGTTTTAGTCGAGTATTTTATGTGATTCTAAAATAGACCTTCAATAATGCGGTGGTAAAATGTGGGAGGAGAGAACTGCCCTGTAGTTCTACAGTTAGGTCTGTTTCTTAGGGAGCGTGTGCCTCTGGGCTGTGAAGTTCAGAAATGTTTATCAGTCTTTTTTCTCCCCACCCCAACCTCGATGGGGCAGGATGGCTGGAGTGAGCTCAACCTGAGTTTTTCCATCCCTTAAGTACAAGCCTAGAGCTGGCTAGAGATGAGTATTTCCCTTCACCCAGGACAGCTAAGCGCTCATAATCAGGGAACAGGTAAGGCACTGACTAACTAGTTTCCCCTGAGGGCAGGCCATGGTAAGAAGAACAGAATGCTCTGTCATTTCCCACAAGGGTTCCTTGCCCCTCCTCCTGCTGGAAGCCCCAGGGGATTTTTCTCCAATATTTGTTATGGGAACCTGGTAGAGCTCCTAGAAGTTAAATTCACAATGTTCTGGTGACTTCACTGTGACTGGCCCCCTGGAGTTTTTAAATCTCTGACGTGTCCACACAAATCATCCAACAATGTGTCCGTCCAGTTCGGGTTCTCCTGTCCAGCACTGGTGCCCAGGGTGGCCCCTGCTCAGGAGTGTCTGCTCAGGAAGCTGGGATCCCTGTATCTGCTCTGGGAAGCCTGTCCCCCAGTGATTGGCAGCCGGGGTTTGCCTTGTGCCCTTCCTCTCTTACAGGTCCAAGCAGTTATTGATTTTTCTGTCCGTTCAGCTTTACACTTGTTGTTACGACATACCAGTGACTTCCAGCTTCTTACATGGGGAAGTAGGCACCCAGATTCTTGATGCTATTTTTAATAATATTTTTCTCTCTAAAGTTTAGCCTCACTTTACCATTGCCTATGAGACACATGCATAAATTTGAGGAGGAGTAGTTTGGAAGAGTTGAACAGAAGATAGGCATTTTTGCCAGTTTGGAGTAATATATTATTCAAATTTTTGAGTGGAAATTATGGTAATGAAATTGCTATACACCAAACTGGCTCATAATTGGAAGACAGAGTTGAAAAGAGAGTTAAGGAATGTGCTTATTCCATAGACTGAGATGGCTTATAAACAATAGATTATTATTTTTTTTTTTTTTGCCAGCTCTGGAAACTGGAAAATCCAAGATCGAGATATCTGGTGAGATCTCACTGTGCCCACACTTGGCAGTAAGAACAGGTAGATCTCTTCGATCCTATTCATGGGGCTCCAACCTCATGACCTAATCACCTCCCAGAGTCCCCACCTTTTAATACCATCTCAATCGCATCTCAGAGATTTTAATACCATCTCTGGGGATTAGTTTTCAACATACAAATTTGGGGAGCAGGGAGAAACATTCACTCCCTTACTCTATAATCGAAGCCCTTTATATCCCTATGGCTTTGAAAAATAGTACTTTAGGTACTAAACTCAATTACCTTTAAAATATTGAAAATACATGGGGTTTCTTTAAGTCTGTATTTGGGGCTAGTACAGGATTTCAACTTACAAAACTCTTTTTCTCAAGCCAAGTTAGAGCGATAGCAAGGGGAATAAACAAAACAAAGCAAAACCTCTGAGTCAACATTCTTTTGTTCAATGCAAAACGGAGGACCTTGGGGTAAAAGATTATTGCCTGCTGGAGGAGCCCTTTATTAAATACTATCCACTCAATTAAAGTGGATATTGAAACTGGCTGGGAAAAGTGAAAGTGGAATGGCCCTTTGGGGCTCCGACTTTCTAAGGTATGAATCAAAATCAGTGCTGAGCAGAAAAGCATATAAGCCAGTGACAGATCTGATCCCCAGAAGAGCAATGAGTGAATGGTGTTTAGTGATTTGATTATCACAAGGGCATGGCCAATCAGGTAAAACAATGACGCCAGAAGGAAAAAAAATGGAAATGGGGTGCGTGAAATCAAAGACGTGGTGGGCGTGACCTGGAGAAGACTGGTTTGCTCTCGGAGCTTGAGTTAGGCAGTTCAGGCTTCAGACCCATACTCTCGCCCACTGAGGTGCAATGGGTTACCAGTGTGCTAATGTGTTTTTCTAGTTTTAAGAACACATAAAAGTACTGGAGAAATAGGGGTTTTGCATCAAAATCCATTAATTTCCAATGACCTAACAGCATAAAATATTCCATTGAGTCTTTATTTTAGAGTAGCTTAACTGGAGAAGAACAATCAATAACTGCCACCATTCATTCCTCCCCAAATGGGAGCAGGCTTTATTTAATGTCAATATTCAATGATCTCAGAACTCAATTTGAAATAATGTTAACCATAAGGATGCCATAATTGTAAATAAACGATGCCTATATTCTGAAACCTAGTTTGCCAAGTGAGCAAATAGAGTCAATTGATAAATAAGAATTTATTCAGCTTCCTTTGACCATTTCTTTTTACTTTGTTCATTCATTGAAGTTAGCAACATTGACAAATAAGTAAAAATGGTGCCTTGTTTATATGTGTGCTATTTGAGTGAATTTAATCTTCCTGCAAACTATTTATGGCTCTCTGAAGTTTAACAAGATACCTAAAAATTGTGGAATATAGTGCACAGTAATTGTAATTACTTTGAGTCTGCACTATTAGTTTAGCAGGTGCTTTAAAATATAGTTCCATGAATTTCTTCTGCACTATAAGTTGGAAAAAAGGGAAGTGACTAGTGAGTTGAAGAGAAAGGGGTCGTGAGGGTTAAACAAGTTCATGTATATATGTAAATTCCTCAAAACGTTGCCTAGTAGACAAGAAGTACACACTAAGTATATGATATATTGTTAGGTAATTATTATTGTATTCTTAGTTTTACTATTGTTATTTTAAGAGTGAGATCTGTGTGTCATGCTTATACCATTATAAGTCTATTTCTCGTTTTTGCATTTTGATGAGTGCCTATGTTCCCTTTAATTGTGATATACTTTCAGAATATTGCATAAAAAGTTTTGTGAAGAAAAGCATTCAATAACTTGAGAGAATTAACCAAGTTGCAATTTTACTGACCACGTTTATGAGATATCGTTCTGAACTCAGTCTAATAGGATCTCATTTAGAATTGTATTCCCGTGATCTTACACGTCCCGATTACACATCAGTGGGGAACTCATGGCTCAGCATGGGACCTCCACTCTGTCCCATAGGTTGGTGATGCCTCAGTGCACCAGAGGTGCTTGGCATTGTTAGGAGACTTGACCTTCATGAACCACAGCCACAGGAAGGGGTCTGGGTTCAAGGGTCCTCATCTATTATTTTTTTCTCTGTTATAATGCACCATACTACTTCATTCTGGTTTATCAATGTGTTTGAATAGAAATATTACCAAAATTTTATTAATTAGAGAGAATATGTGACTATTTACTACAGGCATCATATCAATAAGTTTCCTATCTATCCCATTTAATTACATTGGGTTTTAACTCTGAGATATAAAATGAGAGTAAATAACACAATTAGACAAATGGCTTTAGGACCCAAAATCACACAAGGTTCATGAATTAGCGAGGGAGTAACAGAACATCAATACAAGTGTAGTCGCTGATTGGCTGATTTTAGCAGAGAAGACTGAATGGAATAAGTTTTTGTTTTTTTTTAATCAAGAAGCATAATGAAGTTGTGGAAAGATATCAACCCCACTTTCCCTTCAAAGCCTAGGAAACTGCACTGTTCTGTTCAGTTTGTTCTCTGCTTGTTTAAAAATCTAGAACATTAGTGGCTTTCCAGGAGTGGCTTAGCTTACATCTATAGCAAACACATTTGAGCATTTTTTAAAATAATGTGAAAAAGGGAAATTATTAAATGTCCTATTTCATAATCCCCGAGAAAATGATAACTGTTTCAAGTGGTATGTTCTTCTCTTAGACCAACATTCAGGTTTATTAAAAACCCTAGAGCTCAAATTCCAAATTTCATTACTATTTATATTTACTGTATATAGTTTTATTTTAAGAAAATTTGGACATTTTATTAAAATTTGTAGCTTGTATTCAACAAATAATTAGATAGAAATTTAAGCTTTAATCTTTGATTTTACCTAAATCATTTAGCATGAAACATTAAAATGAAAATGTCTGTCTCTCTCTCTCTCTGTCTCCTTCCGCCAACTATATATGCGCAATTATTTCAAGTTACAAAATATGCATGGGTAAAATTTCTTCTTTGTCTGAGAATCTAGTTCTTTTGCCCACATACGTGCATGATAATTGCCTGCTCATACACACGTGACATCTAGATCTTTCCATGAGTATTCTGATATTGATTCACTGCCGCCAAACATATATTCTTGCTGAAATGAAACAACACACGGATAATGGTGATAATTATTATTACTGCTTTTTCTTTGTCATTTCCTGATATAGGATATCATGTTATACTAACATTCCATTCCTCGTATTTTTACTTTGATAGATTTTAATTGGTAGATTTTATTTCTTTGAGCAGGTTTAAGTTTACAGAACAATTAAAGAGCAGGTACACAGAGTCCCCTGCCCCCTCTCCTCCCTGCTCCCTCTGCTCACAGTTTCCTCTGTTATCAACATCTTGCACTAGTGGGGTACAGTTGTCACAACTGATAAACCATATCTGAGCAGTATCTGTGCACTGAAAATTACACAATGCTGATGAAAAGAATAAAATAAATCCTAGAAAATGGAAAGATATACTGTGTTCATGGAATAGAAGTAAAAACTAGCTATAGGCTAGCACAATTGCTGTCAGAAAGAAATGATTTTTGCCTATAGACAAGTTTATTCTGAAATGCCTGTGGAAAGGAACAAGTTGTATAAAAGCTAGAGCAATCTGGAAAGAGAAGTATAATGTAGGGTGATGCACTCAACCCAATATTAACTATTATTATACACTAATATTTTCAAGGAAGTACCATATTGACAAAGATATAGACACAGATTACCCCAGAACAGGGTAACAAGGATACAGAACCGGATACCCCAGAAATAGATCTACCAGATTGGATGGATGACTGATTGGTTGGTCATCGATCCAATCAGTATGGATGACCAACTGATTTTTGACAAAGATGAAAAGGCAATTCGATGGAGGAAAAACTAGGGAAAGAATTTTTATACTTGACAATAACGAACATATCACTAAAAGAAAAAAAAAATGATAAATTGTACTTCATCAAAATGGAAAGTGTACTCTGTGAAAATCACCGGTAAGAGAACGAAAAGATAAGGTACAGACTAGGAGAAAATATTTGTAAACCCTATGTCTAAAAAAGGACAAGCATCCAGATTACCTATTTACCTCTCAAAACTTAACAGTAAAATAGTCTCATCAGAAAATGGGCAAATGACATAAACATTTTAATGAAGAGAACTTGCAGATGGTAAGTACTTGAAAACATTTTCAATAACACTACCAATTAGGAAAATGCAAATTAAAACTACAGTGAGATATCACTACACATTTGTCACATAGGACAAGATGTAAAAATAGTTATAGCTGCACATCCTGGCAAAGATGCAGCAAAGCTGTATCACACCTACGTGGCTGATGCGAATGTAAAATGTTACAGCCACTTGGAAAAATTTTGGCAGTTATTTATAAAACTAACTATGCACTTTTCACATAACCTAGCAATTATACTCCCGGGCATTTATCCCAGAGAAATTAAAATTCATGTTCCCCAAACAGAAGTGTTTATGGCAGATTTATTTATTGTATGAGTTTCTTTTCGCTGCTGTAACAAATGGTCAGGTAGCTTTCAGCACCAGGTGTTCATTCTATCACAGTTACAGAAACCAGAAGTCCTATCTGGTGTCACCTGGCCACAGTCATCAGGGTGGCAGCAGCGCCACTCCTCCCCCAGAGCATCTGGAGGAGAGAATCGCTCCTTGCTTTCCCAGCTCCCACTGTGCTGTCTAATTCCTTAGCTGGCACCCAGGCCACCTAACCTCTGTCTCCTCGGCGGTAATGGCGCGGTAATTCTTCTCTGTGTGTGATCTCCCTTAGAGATTGCATGTAAGGTCCATCCAGATGATCCAGGGTGATCCTTCCATTCTACATAATCACAGCATCAAAGTCTTTGCCATGGAAGGTCACAGCCACAGTAAACAGGAATTCAGAGTTATACATCTTGTGGGTGGGGAGCAATATGTATATTCCTCCTGTCACACTCATAAGAGCCCCAGATTGATGACAAATACCCTTCGATGGGTGAATCATTCAACAGACAGATACACATACCCTTGGAATACAGCTCAGCTATAAAAAGGAGTTAACTATTGATACACATAACCATTTGGATACATCTCCACGAAATTACACTGAGTGAAAAAAGTCAATATTAATACATTCCATACTTCATGATTCTGTTTATATAAGTCTTGGTAAATGACAACATTGTAGATATGGAGAACAATTCAGTTGTCGCTGGGGTTTAGGGACCTGGAGGGTTGAGTGAGTGTAATTATAAAAAAAGGAAACATTAGGGAGTTCTGTGATGATGGTATTTCTTGTGCACTGACTGTGATGATGGATACGCACACCTACTGGTAACAAAATTGTGTAGAACTAATCCTACACACACGCATATGTATGGGTAACCTGGGGGAAACTTCATAAGACTGGAGGTTTGTGTCAATATCAATTTTCTGGTTGTGATAGTTTTTAAGATGTTACCCTTGGGGAAAACTTCATAAAGGATTCATGTTATTTCTCTGTATAGGTTTTTAAACCTGCAGGTGAGTCCATACTGATAATATTTTCAATTTTAAAAAAGCTATACAGAGACAACTCATGGATCCAGTATCTGCTTCTTCTGTTCTTCAAAGGATAAGTCACGTGCGGCTCTCCCTGTCTGGAAACACCATTGGGCCTGTCCATAGTGAAGGTTTGATGAACTTTGATGATGCCAGATCATTGGTTTCATTTTCAATACATGTTAAAAAATAAATATCTAAATTTGCTACAATTGCCTTAAAGTAGTTTCTTCCATTCTCACCCACAGTCCCCTGTGAGGTCAATTTCTCTCCTGAGTGTTATAAAAAAAACACACAAGAGTATTTCAGTTACATTGTGTTCCTTTGGAGTAGTTATGTTGCCAATCCACTGTACATGAGGCAGATTAATGAGGAGAAAGCTAGCCAAATTTAAAACTTAAAAAATGGAAATACATTGTGTTCTTCGAATGTATATGCATAGGCGTTTAATATAGAAAAAAGGTCAATTTGCAAAAAGTGGCAAGGGTAAAAGCAATTCTCTGTAACGGTTGTTCATAGGTATAAATTCAATACAAACACACACACACACATCAGAAAGCTTCCACTGTGCTACTGTTTTCATATTTTTTGAAAGATAATTTATGTCCATTGCATCTAAAAGACTGCTAGTAGAGTCCGGAATCTAGAAACGCTGTACACGGCTGATGAGTGATCACGAAGATGCCATCAGCAACTGTGTAGGCACTAATTCCGTTTTTCTGGTGAGCCTCTCCTCTCTCCCCAATCACTCCCTCTCCCCCGCCCCCACTCAGGGATGAGACACATTGTCGGAGGTGCGTGCTGGGAAGACTGTGCCGGAAAACAACAAAAGAGGGCCAGGTGACAGACTTTCTTGCAGTGTCACAAAACAACCATTAGGTGCAGACTTTTGAAACTGTCAGGGAAGCAAAGGCCCAGCCACATTTCTCATGACCTTCAAAAGTTAATCCTGAAAACCAATCCTGTAGTTAGAGTTTCTCTTTTTTTTAATATGTATTTTATTTTATTTTTTATTTTTTTAAGATTTTATTTATTATTTTAGAGAGAGGGGAAAAGAGGGAGGGAGAGAGGGAGAGAAACAGCAATGTATGGTTGCCTCTCACATGGTCCTCACTGGGGACCCGTCCCACAACCCAGGCATGTGTCCTGACTGGGAATCGAACCGGGACCCTCTGGTTCCCAGCCTGCACTCAATCCACTGAGCTACACCAGCCAGGGCGAGTTTCTCTTTTTTAAGTTGCAGAGATAGTGCTGTGGTGTTGGCAACGGGTTAGAACTTGGTACCAATAAAATCTAGAAAAGAAGGTTCAGTAGAAAGACAGATTCTATTATGAGATTTTACTCCAATCCACATAACTGAAACCAGAATTATTTTTTATGTTTATGGTGAAAAAATATCCCTTTGGTGTGGACTTTCTTCTCGTTCTTTACTTGTGCTTAACAACACACTTGGTGATCGGTGACAGATATGCCCAGAAGAGACTTGCCACCTTTCCCCGTGACAATCAGGGGTGTCCAACCCGTTGGTGTCTCTGGGCCACACTGAAAGAAGAGTTATCTTGGACCCCCCATTAAATACACAAAGACTAACAGAAACTGATGAGCAAAACAAAGGCTTTAAGTAAATTTACAACTGTGTGCTGGTCCTCATTCATAGAATCCTGGGCGGCATGCAGCCCGCGGGCTGTGGGTTGGGCAGCCCTGTGTGGAGGAGCCTGAGACATTTCCAAAGAAAATCCCTCAGTGCGCTAGGCACTGCCTGTCTCTTCATTCATCCATGCGGCAGCCCCTGAAGCTCTGGGTCCATGTGGCTTTTCTTTTGCTTCCTTAAAATGTCCCTTGACTTAATTCTAAAGCATACTTTGTTTAATTTTTTGAGTGTTTAGGACATAACAGTCTTTTTCTATCATTTGGTTCCTTTGTCTTTAGTAGGTACGAAAATTCATGAAGTTTCTGGTTTCTTGAAGGTACCTTTCCTTCTTTTCCTCTTTTAATTTCATATTTGTTTCTTTGTTTTTATAATTAGGATCTATTGTACATGGAGGAATAAATGTATAACACTGTATTATCATATGGAAATTGGATGCCCCATGTTTTGTTGATTTTCTTTTAAGTGAGTGGATGAGTTTATACAATAATTTTAATAATTATTATTTATTTAATGCTTATTAATGTCACACATCATGCTAAAAATTCTTCAAGTTCTACATTTTTAGTCCTCATAAGGGTCCCATCAGCTAAAACTATTTCCTCATTTTATCGATGAAAAAAGAAAGTACAAAAATTCTATATTACTTAAGTTAACAGAGAAATAAGTTGCAAAGTTATAAAACTATCTCGAATTACTTCAGAGCCTACATCATAATTACTTTAATGTTTTACTACATGCATTTTATATATGGTATTTTATTAACATTATAAAATGTAATTGTAAACCATTAATATTATTGTGACTGTATAAAAATCTGAATAATTTACAAAATGTATTGTGAAAAATTACAAAGCAAAACATCATGCTAGCTTCCCTGTGATTACAATTTTAATTGCCCCCTCTGTTTATTTGTCATTGAGGTTCAGTAAATTTATATAGCAAGAAATAATTGGCTCATTATAATGTAAATAACTTTGATAGGGAAAGTCTTTTAATTATCTATAATAAATTACTTTAGTGATATCAGCTTTAAATTAGCAATGGTGTGTAATTCATGGGTGTCGTTTATGATGCAAATTCATGCCCAGAGAACAGGTTTTTTTTCAGCAAGCTTAATGTCATAGTTACTTCCCTTAACATTGTTAATGTTCCCGTTTCTTCCTTTTCCCTCTAATCTTTCCCATTATCTTGGTTTGTATTCTCTTGTTTAACTAATCTCTGTCACTACTGCCAGAAATTCTAAATGTCATACAGATGATCTAAGACATTAAGGAACTGCTATAGTTTGAGACATGAGTAGAATCTACTCTAACCCTCAGGTGGAGAGGCAATATTTATGATCTCATGTTCATTTAGCCATTCAATTCTTCAACCACATTAATGGAGCACCAACTTTACATGTACAACAAAGTCCTCGCCATTGTGCTAAATGAAAATGTGCATACGATGCAGTCTCTAAAGGGATATACAATCTAATGAAGATGAAACCTTTGTAAGCTAGTAACTAGAACACTGTGTAAAATTAAACAGATATTACTATGCTACAGCAGCCACTGTGCAACGGGACAGAAGTAGAACACATATGCACTCTCGTTGGAGAAAATATGAAACATCAACAAAAGTGTTAAATTTATACGAGAGGACATCACTCAACTGGAGGGAGAGGGGATATTTTTACAAGCAATACCAAAAACATAAAATAGACATATAGGCCAATGAAACAGAATTGAAAGCCCAGAAATAAACCCATGCCTATATGGTCAATTAATCTATGACAAATGAGGCAAGAACATACAAAGGGATAAAAACAGCCTATTCAATAAATGATGTTGGGAAAACTGTACAGATAGATGCTAAAAAATGAAGCTAGATCACCCCCTTACACCACACACAAAACTAAACTCAAAATAGATTAAAGACTTAAATGTAAGACTTGAAACCATAAAATCTTAGACAAAAAAAATTGGCAGTAAAATCTCTGGCATTTCTCATAGCAATATTTTTTTTTCTGATATATCACCTCAGGCAAGCAAAACAAAAGTAAACGGGACTGCATCAAGCTAAAAGTTTTTTCAAAACAAAGGAAACCATCAGCAAAGTGAAAAGCCAACACACCGAATGGGAGAACATATTTGCCAATGATACAGCAGATAATGGGTTACTGTCCAACATTTACAAAGAACTCAAGCAACTCAACACCAAACAAGTAATCAATCCAATTAAAAAATGGGCAAAGGATCTGAATAGACATTTCTCCAGAGCGACCATACAGATGGCCAATACATATATGGAAAGATGCTCAACATCACTAATCGTTAGAGAGATGCAAATTACCTCATAAAACCACAATGAGATATCATCTCACACCTGTCAGAATGACTGTCATCAGTGAATTAACAAACAAGTGTTGGTGAGGAAGTGGGGAAAGGAAACCTTGTGCACTGTTGGTGGGAACGCAGACTAGTGCAGCCACTGTGGAGAACGTATGGAGGTTCGTTGAAAAATTAAAAATGGAACTGCCTCCTAACCCAGCAAGTCCACTTCTGCGAATATTCCTGAAGAAACCTGAGTCACTGATCCAAAGGACATGTGCATCCCTATGTTCACTGCAGCGTTGTTTGTGATAGCCAATATTTGGAAGCAGACCAAGTGTCCATCAGTGGATGGATGGGTAAAAAAGCTGTGGTGCATATACACAATGGAATACTACTGGACCAGAGAAAAAAGGAAATTTTACCTTTCACAACAGCATGGACCTACCTAGAGGGTGTTACGCTAAATGAAATAAGCCAGTTAGACAAAGATAAATATCATATAATTTCACTTACGTGGGGAATCTAATGAACAAAATAAACAAATGAAATAGATACATAATCATAGACACAGAGAACAGAATGACAGCTGTCAGGGAAGGGGCAGGGAATCGGGGGCACTGCGTGAGAAGGATGAAGAGATAAAGCAAAGGAAAAAGAAAGACTCATGAACACAGACAACAGTGTGGTGATGACCAGAGGGAATAGGGGGGTAGACGAGGATAAATGGGATAAATGGGACAGAAGGAGACCTGACTTGGGGTGGTGAACACATGACACAATATACCGATGATGTGTTATAGAATTGCACACCTGAAACCTATATAATTAATCAATATAACCTCAATAATATCAATAAGTATATTAAAAAGCTGTAAAAGGCATTGACCATGAAAGTGTCATGTAAACTTCAGTTTGAAGATGATATAAGAAAATATATATTAAAATAAATTATATAAAATATCCATATTTTTTAAAAGACTTCAATCTCCCCTGAAGTCTGGGGTGTGGAGAACCACAGTAACCTTGAGGATGAGCAAGCGGGAGTCTGGCGTGCTGTATTTCCCACAGAAACCTGCAGCTGGACTATACACAGTGGGCAGCTGGGACAAACCTTTGGAACTGAGAAATATTTAAGCTGGAAATAAAAATGAAGGAAGAATACTTTTTTTTTTTTTTTTGAGATTTAGTCATAGTCATTCCTGTGCGGAAGAATCACTCCATCAGCCTGGCTTCACTTACTTCCCACTCAGACTGGGTGGGCACAGCTCTCCCCATTTCCTGTCCACTAACTCCACAGGCTCAGAGCAGCACTGTGTGGGCAGGGGAGGCAATGCCAGGCGGGAAGGGGAACCCTTCCTAGGTCCATACCAGGAAATGAGAGCTTGTTTACAAATCCCAGAAATCCGGTCCTAGAATCAGCACTCTAAATACTCTGCTAGGCTGCCTCCCTGAGAAATTAAAAAAAAAAAAAAAATCCCAAAATGTTCCTGATTTATTTTAATAGTCTGTGTATCAATTTAAACAGTAGGAACTGAAATGATCATAATCGTTATTAGATAAAATTAGAACCCATAAATGAACTTTAAATCAAGCTAGCTTTGTACTAATACAAATTTTGATTGCTTCTAGTTTTTGTTTATAAAGGTAAGGCTCCCTAATTATAGAAAATTTAGAATATCTACAAAAGTAAAAAGAAATATATGTATAATTTAATCACCTCTGCAAGTTAAATGACAAAATAAATCCTGATGGTTATATTGAATTTCAGCTTTGTTCTACACCTATGTACATACATAAGCATATAAGTGTATATGTTTGCTAAAATGGAACTATTATTATTTGTGTATAGGTCTGTGTTTGACTTTTATATCTAGCATTATTACCTTTGTCTGTCCTTAAATATTCTCTTAAAATCACATTTTAATGTATTAATGCCAACATATCCTCTCCCCTCTGTGTGTTACTCTCTCTCCCTAAATAGCCAATAAATGACTGCAGTGTTTCCCACACAAATTGGCTGCAGAGATATATGTAAACCAAAAAAAATAATAATAATAACAAAGAAAAAACAAGGTCTCTGGCCTCATAAGATTCTAATCCCACTACAATAAATCAATAAACAAATAAAGAGACCACAGAGTTATAGCTTTGGGTAAAGAAAGATAAAGAAAGAAGTAAACAAGGTAATGAGATAAATCAATTATGCCTAACCTACTAAAAGTGAAGATTGATTTAAGTATTGCTAATAAATAGATAAACTTACCTGACATTTATTTAAGCTAATGAAATTGCTCCATCACCTTGGTCTTAATGCTCGAATTGATTCAGCTACACGCTATAACTCAGTTGCTATAAAAGTAAGCTTCGTTGTGTAAAAACAATATTTTATAACTAAGAACACTTCTGGTTAAATCTTCAATGTTTATTTTATTTTCTCTATACCTGTAAGGTCATCATCACACACCTTATAGCCTTTCACATTTTCAAAGAACTAGCAAATATGTTTTTCCTTTAATATTTATAATGTTCATGGGACTCAAGCATTATTATCCCCTTAAATGATAAAAACAGGAAGTTGAGAGAGGTCTGACTTGTCGGAGTCATGTACCTAACAATATACATGGAGGCACCTTCGTCTCTCCCTGTACTGCGGTTTCACCCAGCTGGAGGAGCACCCTTCCAGGGTATCAGACAGGCTTCTGTGCCACTTCCTCCCGCTCTGATTACCAGCGACCCACTCCCTCGCTGCAAACAGATGGGTACTTGTGGCACAGTGGAGAACATAGGGAACATTGGTTACACAGATGGATAACAAATATTCATTTTAGAAAGATGTGAGCAGAAGCACACCCAAACATGCATTGCTACTTCAAATGGCATCCCAATCCAATCTCTAATTTAATATCTATAGCAACCTGATGGCATATGTTCTGTTATTACACTCATCTTTTTTTCAGATGAGAGGTCTGGGGCTGAAATGCAAGTAACTTGCTCATTTTTAGTGTATGGCAGAGTCAGAGTTCAAAACCTGCTTTCTTCACCCAAACGCCTGAGCTCCTAATATCTCATGCTATAGAGCAGGTGTGAGAAACTCATTTTCACCAGGGGCCACATCAGCCTCGCGGTTGCCTTCAAAGGGCCAAATGTAATTTTAGGACTGTATACATGTAACTACTCCTTAACTAGGGCCAAGGAGCTCTACGTTCAGCCCTTTGAAGGCAACTGCAAGGCTGATGTGGCCCCAGTGAAAATGAGTTTGACACCCCTGCTGTAGAGGGTCTTTTTTTCAGCCAGTTAGTTGCATAAATTTGATCAAGTCATTTAACATCTTTCTAAGCATTATGCCGTTTTTGGGTTTTTTGTTTTTTGTTTTTGGTAAAGTGAGCATAATATTGACCAACCTGCTTGTAAAAGGGAAAAGGTAGTCATGTTTAAACAGTTAAGAGAACATAAAAATAAACATGACTATATTTTATAAACTCCATCATTGTGCCAGTAAGTAAAAAAAAAAAAAATGTTGTGATTAAAATGCAAAAGCATTTATCAGTTTGGAACGTTTTTCAGCAAAGACCAGAACGACCCTGTGACAATTGCGGCTCTCAGTGTTGCCAAAAAAAGACAGGCAGTTGACCTCGAAGTCATGGAATGACTCGAATATTAAGGGTTTTTTTTTCCTGTTCTCTTCTCAACTTTGCTGTTAGCAAGTTAGCTTAACTTAGATCCTCTCCTACTAATTGGTTCCACACAGTTAAAGGAACCCATGTAGTTATACTGGACTTTCAGACGTGTTTCAGTGTGCGTTTCCAGGAAATAGAAGATACTGGACTTCCATCCTTATAGTAGTGATCTTTATTTCTTTCTTTTTTTTTTTACTATATTTTATTGATTATGCTGTTACAGTTGCCCCACTTCCTCCCCTTCTTCCACCCCCTTACCCCCCTTTCCCCTCCCTTTAGTTTTGTCCATAGGTCATACACATAAGTCCTTCTGATCCTGCACTTCCTATACTATTCTAACCTCCCCCTGTCTGTTGTCTACCTCCCATTTATGCTACTTGTTCTGTGCCGCATTCCCACCCTCTCCCCCTACCACTCCCCTGTTGATATTCCTCCATACCTCATATAACTCCCTTCAACATTTCATACAATAAAGGCTGGGTGGTGATGAACTTCTTGAACTTGACCTTATCTGCAAAGCACTTTCTCTGCCCTTCTATTCTAAATGAAATCTTTCCTGGGTAGAGTATTCTTGGATGTAGGTCCTTGCCTTTCATGACTTGGAACACCTCTGTCCAGCCCCTTCTTGCCTGCAAGGTCTCCTTTGAGAAATCAGCTGACAGTCTTATGGGGATTCCTTTGTAGGTAACTGTCTCCTTTCCTCTTGCTGCTCCCAGGATCCTTTCCTTATTTTTGATCTTGGGTAACGTAACTATGATGTGTCTTGGTGTATTCCTCTTTGGGTCCAACTTCTTTGGAACTCTGAGCTTCCTGGACTTCCCAAAAGTCTATTTCCTTCTCCAGCTTTGGGAAATTCTCCATCATTATGTGTTCAAATAATTTTTCAATTCCTTGGATTTCTTCTTCTCCTTCTGGCAGCCCTATGATCCGTATGTTGGGCCGTTTACAGATGTCCTGGAGGTTTCTGAGCCCCTCCTCCATTTTTTGAATTCTTGTTGCTTCATTCTTTTCTGGTTGGATGTTTTTTCTTTCTGCTGGTCCACTCCGTTGATTTGAGTCCCAGTTTCCTTATCTCTGTTGGTTCCCTGCAGATCTCTCCTCATTTGTTCAAGCAATTTCGATAATTTTTCATCGAATTCTGTTAGCATCCTTATTACAAGGGTTTTGAACTGTGCATCTGATAGGTTGGCTATCTCTTGGCCGGTTAGCTCTGGGGCTTTGATCTGTTCCTTTCTTTAGGCCATTTTTTTTTTCCCTCGGTGAGCCTGTTACTGTAAGGAGGGCGGAGAATTGGGGTTCACCTGTGCAGGGAAGCTCCCGGTAGTTGTGCTGTGACGACGTAGCCTGTGGGTGCGGGGCCTGAGAGCACAATGGCGCCTTCTCCGCTCTCCACACCCACACCACCTCCCGCAAGCAATTCAGGCCCCTCTGCGCTGGCTCCGGGGGTCGCTCCGGGGTCGCTGGACGGGCCGCACAGCTCTAATCCCCCACGGGTCTCCCCAGCGAACTCTCCTGTGAGGCCGGGAGTTCCTCCCGCCGCGGACTCCACCCCCACAGGTGCTCTCAATCTGCCCCGATGGGTTCCGCCCTGCTTTCTCTCCCAGTTTCTCTGCATGCAAATGCGGACCTGCCCGGTCCACCAGTCTCGGCCCCGCTGGGTCCGGATGAGCCGGGCACAGACCGAGCCTCAGTCGGGTCCCGTCTGGGTGTGCTGCAGCCCCGCGGGACCGCCCTCCAACCGGGGTCCTGCCGTCTGCTCACCTGCTCCCCGCAGGGTAGCAGAGTGTTCTCCCTCCGCCCTGCTCCTCCCGGCTCACCAAACTGGATGAATGTACCTTCTTTAATTCCTTGGTTGTCGGACTTCCTCTCAATACGATTTTCTGTCAGATCTGGCTGTTTTTGGATGTGAAAATTTCTGATTTTTTTCCTTGTTTGGTTGTGTGAGGCGGTACGGCGCATTCACCTATGCCGCCATCTTAGGAAGTCCGTGATCTTTATTTCTTAAATGTCCTAATTAACTTCTCTTTCCTGCTAATATTTGTATCAAACTTTTCATAGGATTGTTAAAAATGTATATTTTTAAGCTCTAGAAATCACCAAACCCAATTTGATGAAAAAATATTTCTCAGAGTAGTTAAGTGTCTAATGCAAAGTCCTTTATGTGCAGCAAAATTAACCCAGGTGTCTGAAACCCCCACTCAACACTTCCTTAAAATTCAGCTGTTAAGCCTTGACTATAAAATATACGTGGGACCTTCCAGTTCATTTTTAAGAATTCTTGTGTTTTGCCTTCTCAAGATCTGACTTCAGAAGCTGATTCCAGGGAGAATCTGATAGTACTGTTATCATTAATGATTTCAAGAATGCAGAAGTCATAAACTCAGAAGATCAGTACACCCCCGGTACTTTCTCCCTTCCTTTTACACCCTGGGGCCGCACTTCTCAGGTGTGGAAAAGATGTTGTGGTAGCCACACCAGCCTTTGTCAGCTTTGTTCTGAAGATGCTGTCAGGGAAGACACAGGCAGATATTACAACATAGCACCTCACGTCAAGACTTTTATCTTTTAGGATGATATATGATAGATCTTTATGGCACATTTATGACAGGTTATTTTTGACAACACAATTGAAAAGTGAGTTGCCACCATTAAACTGTAATATGAAAGTGTTAGGAAAGTCTGTGATCTCTAGCAATAGAGAGTCTCAAGTTGTAAACAATAACTTCGCACAGGAAGCAGAGGGTGAGGGAAGGATGTGGTTGCTTTGAAGGAATATTCCAGTAAGGAGCATAGCTAGAGAGGTGGACTACATTCACCCTACAGAGTTTGCACCGGGGGGATTGGACGTTAGTTACCTATGGGTTCCACCTCGCTGCACCTCTGACGCTGACGTCCTGTGCCCTGGGCCCGGCGTTATCATACAACAGGCAGGCTCCCACCACCCTCGCTCCCCTGCATGCTGCCTGCCCGCCGCAGGGAGCCTGAGCTGTGGCATTCACCCAGGCGGATGTTGGGCATCGCCTCCAAACCCTGTGGCTCGTAAGTGGGCTCAGGCTCTCTGACTCCCTGCGTGCCCGCTCGGCAGCATGGGCGAGTCTGCCCCCTATCGTGGAGCGACAGTGGCCGGGGAGACCCAGGAATGGCATGCATTCCAGAGGGCCACGTGTACACCTCCAGGCGAGTCTGATTCCACCTGGGAAGAAAGCCTGTTTCAAGCACATTCCACCCTGGACACTCGGCTTCGTCGACAGTGGTCACTCGTGGTCTCTTTTCAAGGGGATGCTTTCTTCCTGCTCAGGTAAAATTCTTATTAAACTCTCTCTGTTCACGGTACTGCTTGGATTTTAATCTCTTGTTTGGACGTTGACTGATACAATAAATAAGTAATAATTGCTAATATATCTTGAGAACTTTCTGTGTTCTAGAACATATATTCAAGTATAAATACACCTATATTTACCAAAGAGGATCCTGAGTGTCAGAGAGTCTGAGTGTGGTGGGGAAGTGGTGGAGCGGGGACTGTCACCAGGACAGCATGGCTGAGGGTCTGGGCTCTCCACCATGTGCACATACAGAATGGACCTTTCAGAAGTCACAGTGCCATGTTTCTCTACTGTGTCTACAGCCACAGCCATTATTCAGCATCAAGAAGCTTCTGTAATTCATATTTAGTTTATAAACTACAGCGGGGAACTTCCCGGTGACTTCTCCCCTGATCACTTTTATTTCCTCGCTGGACCTTCATTCTCCTCTAACAGTACATCTCTTACCAATTATATATTTTAAGTGTATTTTATTGATCATGCTATTACAGTTGTCCCAATTTATTTTCCCCTGTATCACTCTCTGCCCTGCACCCCTGACCCTCCAGTACCCGCCTCCCCTTAGTTCATGTCCATGGGTTGTACATATAAGTTATTTGGCTTCTCCATTTCCTGTACTATTCTTAACCTCCCCCTGTCTACTTAGTGCCTGCCATTTATACTTCTTATTCTCTGTACATCCCTTTTAATTGGAAAAATTATTTATAATTTAAGTAGCCAATTCATTGTTTACTTATTTCTGCAATATTTGTATGCTCTTTTTTAATCCTACTTTTGATGTTTCCATTTTTTCTTCCTTTCCTATCATATATATTAGAATGATAGAGGTTTATTGTTGTCCTTTTGTTTTGTTTTTCTAGTCCTTTTTGATCTTCGTTACTGGCTTGGTAGTATGCTACAGCTAACGAAAACAGATGTCTGATGACTAATAAAATTCAACAAAAGCAATGTCAGAGGCAGTTCACTTCATGAAGCCCTACCAAAATATGGCCGTGGCAAATATTAAAATGCCCTCACATCAAACCATTTCTGAATCACAAATCTGTGATTTCATACAAATCTGCATTCTATAAAATGTATGTGATTGCACAAAAAGTTTAACGGTTTAGCCGTTTTATATCTAATCACAAAAATACTTGCTATTACTGTCGTTAGCCTGGCAAATAGAATGATCAAAAAGGAAAACGTGCAGTATATATTGGCAGTTCATTTTTCCACACTGCAGAATTCCTCCAGCTCCTTGTGGTGCAGAACTATGTCCACAGGTTACACAGGCACTCTGGTGCTGAGGAAGGAGGAAGGAGCAAGCCCTGGGCCAGAGAGGGATGGAGACGTTGTCAGAAAGTTTTAAATTTAAAAAAAAAAAAAAAGTCTTAGGCTCCAGATTTGAATATGCAGCCAAACTGTCATTCAAATACAAGGGCATGTTAAAAATATTCTCCAGGATGAAAGTCTCCAGAAATTTACCGCAAACATAAGCACATTGAAAACTGTTCTGGAAAACATCCTTAAAGGGTAGGGCACTCAAAGTCAGAACATGCTGCAAGATGAATATTAAATAAAGATGACAGCATCTTGTCAAATGATGTGTTTTCTTGAAAAGAATACCTAAGATGAAAGAACAAAGGGGGAAATATAGCCATAACAACCCCAAATGAAAGTCTGTTTAATTTGTCAATGAAGTCTAGATCCCGATGGAATTAGGAGGGGAAAATAAAAGACCGAGTCTGTGCTAATGTTATTTTCTTATTGGAGAGGTGAGATGCCATTTAAAATAAAATACATAGAGTCAGAAAGACACCGAAAGAGACCATACTGAAAAAATAACTTTATTTGTGAAAAAGTGGTGCCAACTAGCAATAATTGTGAAAAGTTAAATGTTTTAACCCCACCAATTAAAAGATAAAGATGCGGCTTCACAGACAGGATCAAGCCACTGTTCCTGTGGGCATAACGAGACAAAATGAGCAGATCATTTTGTGTCTGACGATTCAAAGAAATGTGGGAGAATTAAATTTCAAACACCAAGAGTCTCTCTTAGGGGGGCAGAGGCTAATGGTCCCTTTCCTTTCTGTGGCCAAATTGTTAAATCTGGGTACAGGTGAACAGATTATTATCTCTGTCACACACAGAAGGTTCCAGACAAAGTAACAAGAAAAAACAGAGCTTTTAATAGCTGCACTGGCCATTCAGTGCTTCTGCGGATGTGAAATCTGTGGAGGTGTTTCTATCCATTAAAACTTGCTCACAGGGCGTTTGCAACGTGCACAGTGGCACAGAAGTCTGGGAGCTGGTCTGCAGGCAGATCTTTGTAGTCTCCTCGTGCTTAGCAGAAAATTAGAAGAAGAGACTTCAACAAATGTTGGAGGAAGAGACTTATGAACAGAAGCTGAACCTGTTACTTAGGTAAGGGTGTACAATGAGTGTCAGACACAGTGGAGCAGGGCTCTGAGGAAACATGGACACACGGAGTTTGGCATCTGAGGGTTTTTGAAGATGGGACATTTTTACAGATCGGTTGGCTGTTGGCTGGGGAAAGGTCACTCGTCTGCGGCTGATGCTGAGTGGCTGGATTTCAGATGCTGGGACACAAAAGTGAAGCTTGTACCCGTGAGCTGACTTTCAGAAGTACGGGCCTGTCACTGGTTGGGTGGCTGTCACAATTGGACTGTGTGCTTGTGAGCAGAGCTGTGCTCTTTAGATGCTTTCATTAATCAGTCAAATGCACCTCACACTGGTGTTAATTGTTACCATGGCTACAGAAAGAATCAGTTTTTTCTTATTAATGTAGTTTTTTTTTTAAATCCCCTAGCCCAAAGTTCTGCAAACGGGAGAGACCAGTACTAGTTGTGACAAAGCTTATTTCCGAGAGCCAAGTGAGAGCCAAGCTACTCCTGATTCAGTTAGAATGATCAATTCCTTATCATGGATTTCGGACTAAAAAGTGAAGGCCTCCATTTGAAGAAAAGTACTATGTATGAAGTAGCTCAATTGATAAATAAAATATAGATTTTAAAATATGAAATATCATAAAGGATATAGACATTTATTAGAAACTATAGGCATTCTAAGCAACTTTATTGATAAAGCAACATGATAACATTTATAATTTGTGTGTTTAACACTTTCTCTGTGTTATTGATGACCAAGAATACAGAAAGACAAGGAGAATAAATACTGTATGAAAGATACAGTTAAAAGTATTGACTTAAAGAAATTATCCAGAAATCTCCAGTTATCAAATTGAGAATATACTTTCTTCAGTGCACAGGAAAGTTGAAAAATAAAGTATAAGTTTAAAAATATCACTTGTATAAAATGAAATTTAAACTACATTGCAAAAAGAACTGAATGATAATAAAAATGTTATGTGTATAAAATTTATGGGATATAGCAAAATCAATATGTCAAGAGCAGTCTCTAGCCCTAAATTAGTATATTAGAAAAAATAAATGCCCACAGTAATTAATATTCCTCTTTTCAGATTACAAAAGGTACAACAGAGAAATACCCTATAAATTAGGAAAACATAATTTGGGTGCAGAAGTTAGTGAGATTGAAAAACAAATATTATTGGAGAATATCAGCAAACCAAATATTGATTCCTTGAAAATACCAACAAAAGAAAGAAGTGTTTGGAAAGACAAATGAAGAAGCAAGAGAACAGAGAAAACAAATGAACAATATCTAAATGAAAATAGGAACATAAAGAAAGATAAAATAGACAATGTCATATTAAAATAATGTCATCAGTAGATACACTAAAAATTAAAAATGAAAACATAACCAAAAAAACACTACAAGAATAATCTTAAGAGAATTGACTCCAGAAATTTGTAAAATTTAATGGTACAGTAAGTATTCAGGAAATTGAAGAAGTGATTAATATTATCTCCCAAAATTTAAAAGCCCACAAAATTTTACAGTAGTGTTTCCTGTTTTCTAGGTAAAGGAGAAGTCAAAAAGAAATATTTTATTCTATGAGGCCAGCATAATCATAGCAGCAAAATCAGGGAATTGTACTACAGGTAAAAGAAAATTTCAGGACCATTATATTTAAAGTATAGATACAAAATCTTAAACAAAATATTAGAAAATCAAATCTCCTAGTGTATATAAGAGATAATATAAGGATATATAGGACATAGGATATACAAATTGCATATTTGAAAATAAATGAGTGGAATTCATAACCTTACCAAAAGGAGAACCTGTCCATATACTTACTTCATGTTTGCCATGGACCCAGCAAGAAACAGACCACACCACGTGTTAATAACACGTGAAGAAGAGAGTTCATTTCAATGCGGCGACTACAGTAGTGCGTGGGCTGCAAGGAAAGAAGCAGGAGTATTGTAGGAACTCAGAGCTAGCAGAAGCGAATACAATTTACAATTGTGTCAAAGCATATCGATATCTGAAAACTAAAGATTTTCCATTATAGCTCGCAAGAGAGAGAATTCCTGAGTTTTTCCAAGGTACTTAATAACATTATTTAAAAATTTATATGCAAGAAAGAAGAGCCTCTGAAGACTCTTCTAGTGAAAAGACTGGGGGTGTGGCGGGGGAGGTCGCCTGGAAGAGGTACGGGAATTAGAATCTAGAGTGATGAAGGCCATGGGCACAGGATGTGCATAAATTTGAGTGTCCAGAGGACATTGACAAGGGCGTGGAATGTGTAAACAATCTCGATAAGTAGACCAGTTTGGTTTGTGAACGTGAATTAGCTTTTGCCAGCTACCCAGTGAAGTTCAATGGCAAGGAAGAAGTTATGGCTACAGGCTGGAAGCTGTCCATGGGCTGTAGTAAGGGACTTCGCCTCAAGGAGGCTGCTGCGGCGGTGACCTGTGCTGAGCTCCCAGCATGACAGCAGAGATAACAGATGCTGAGCTCTCCAAATGGCACTGTTCCCCAAGGAATAGCCAAGCACCTGGTGGCATGTTGATTTTTATGGATCCTTTCCGGCAGGAACAGTGATTTTCTTCATCGGCAGAATAAGCGTTCGCTCTTTATATTAATTTCCTTCTGCCAGTGCCTCCTGTGAATATATAAAATATATTAGTCCCTTTTGTGGTATTCCATGTGGCATTGCTTCTAACTAGGAACCATTTTCTCAGTGAAAGCGGTAAGGAATGAATAAGCTCACACTCATGGGACTCACTGACTATATCGTGTATTCCAACGCCCTGAGGTCTGTCCTTAAAAAAGGTGGCACAATTTAGGCAAAATCAAACTGTGGCACTAGCTGTGGGATAACACTTTGTGGGCTGGGGTGCCTTTCTCTATGTTGCAATGTGTACTGTGAACAGGTGATCTCTATGTAGCTAGAACACCTGTCTGAGAAGCAAGAGTTCGCCTAACAAAAACTTGGCTTTTCATTCCGGAAGCTTTGTCTTCGCTGGCTTGGCTACCTTACTGCCCAAAGAACCACCGATATGTATCTGAACAATGATCTTCCACTGAGTCGGAAGACGAGATAGTCACCGTGCTGCCGTGGGCTCTCTGTGCCAATAAACTAATAGTCACAGAAAGTCTTCCTGAACTTGTTTATCTCGGGAAAACAGTGGACAACTACACAGTGGGCAGGAAGGAGAGGGTGTAAAATCAGTGATCTGAGGGCCTCTGAGCCTACAGCAGCTTGATTCATGGATCCTTCATGAATATAATAATAGGTCACATGTCCATACCAATAATCAAGATAAGTTCAAGTGCTGGGTAAGGACACAGAGAGCATGGCTTGATGTGTGGAGAAGCAAGTTGTAAATTCCAAATGCTACATGTCACCAGCCACAGAACTGAGAAAGGAGATGCTTTTCGTAGTGACAAGACTTAGATGACTATAATGATGTACATTAACTGTGGTTTTCCTTTTCCTATACCATCCTTTCTAATGCAAGACATATTAAAGTGGTTATAAATTATAAAGTGGTTATAGCTATGAATAAATACTAAATTACATGTATTTAATTCTGTATTTTGTATTTAATTTTGAGATGTAAAAGCAGAATTATGATGGAGCTATTGAATATGAATAACAGCCACAGAATTATACAATTGAGTGGGATTCTGTCTGCTCTTTTGGGGGAGAACAGAAGCAAGACTTTAATTACATGAACATTGTATTGTTAGGTTGAGGCATAATGTTGCCATTGCTCAGATGATGGAATGTTGGCAAGAAGTAAATTTACAAAGTAATAGACTATGTTAAATTGTCGATTTGGGATATTTACCCCTTAAGTCTAATGTTTCCTCTGTGCTGAGGAGAAAGAGCTGGGAGCTACTTTTCCTTGAATCGATCGATTATGAAAACACTTCTACATTTTTAGTAATACATAACTCTATTCACTAACCTGCAAATAAGGTTCCATGTTAGGGATACATAAGTGGTAGAAATCTCCCCTACCCCAAGCCCCCTAAAAAAGAGTGAAATTCAGCAACTGATAGTGCCAACTTGGTAACTCTCTGAAGGAGAATCAAAATTGTGCAGACTCACTTTGTGGCTTCATTTAAAATATTCAATTGAAATTATTTCTTTTATAGATAATGTAGCTGAAAATCACAGACTGCAAATCAGCTCATCCAAAATCCACAGCACAGAAAGCATCTTGTCAGATTAACCAGAGCTTACTTTCCAGTGAGCATTCTCACTAATGTGAGTAAAAGTGATGGGTTGGTTTGGATCTGAGGAACGCACAGAGAATCTCAGCAGTATGAGAAGCACTGGGCAATGACACTGCCCATGGGAAGGAAGAGATATTGGAATTAGTTGTCACTGGAGCTCATAGTTAACGTCCCGGCATCTCTTTGTTAGTTCTTTTGTATGTCGTGTAAATCCTGTGTTTAGCAATAATCAATTGTGAGGTATGCTGGTTTCTCTTCTTTGAATTTCAAGACAATTTAGACCACTTAGCAAAAATTTGCCTATGTGAGGTATGTATGGACGCCAGCGTTTGGATTTCTGAGGCTGGTTTTAATTTATTTTCATCAAGTAGAATAACTTTGTCTTTAAGTTAAAAGCTTAAATAATAACAAAACTCTCTAGGCTTAAATATATACTTGTGATATGAAAGTTAGAAAGCAAGAAAATCTGAAAGTGGTCTTTATTCCAAGTTTTACAGTAGTGTCAGTTTATTCTGTTTTATAAAAACAAGTTTCTCTTGATCACATAAAATCTTGAATCTCTTATGTTTGCATTGCCTAGACTTAAGATATTAATTTGCACAGAGCACTAGATTAATTTTTTCATCACCATTCCTAATATAACCTTCCTACTCCCCACAAAATGAAATTAATGACATGCAAATCTACTTAGAACTTTTCAGTGGCTTGTAGGATTAAATACAAGCTCCATGCTTCTCGAACACAGCTCTTTACTTGTGACTCCACCTCATTCTTGGCTCTGTCTTCCTACAATTTCCCAATTCTTTTGAATTTTCTGTGCTACATAACCACTTTATGTGTGTTTAGATCTGTCTCCTTATTTATGGTCGATTTATTCTACCATGCACTGAGAGTGATGTATTAAAATATCTGGGTGCTAGGAGTTTCTGTCTATTTTTCTTGCATTTTCTGTAATTTTTATTTATAAAGGTGGTTGCTTTGTTCATTCGTACAAAAACATTGACATGTATTATACTTTCGTTGTGGATTCTGGCTTTCCACCTTGAAAATGGCTCTTCTTCCTTTCTAAAGCATCTAAAGATCAGCATTTAAAACTGTAAAATTTCCTCAACTGCTATAGTTTCATCATCAAAGTTCAAATATGTTGAACTTAATCATGATATCTTCTAATTTTCCTTGTGATTTTTCTTTGACCCACAAGTTATATGAGTATTCTATATTTACTTTCTAAATATTTGAAGATTTCCTAAATATTTTTCTGTTCTGATTCTTAATTAAATTCCCTTTTGATTAGGTAATATATTCTTTATATGATTTTAGTCCTTTTAATATTCATTGAGATTTGTGTGTGGACACCACATATTCCGTCTGTTGACTGTTGTATGTGCGTTTGAAAAGAATGTGCATTTGGCTCTGCTCAGATGGAGTGTTTTATAAGTGCCAGTTCAAGTAGAATAATAGTGTTGTTCAAGTCCTCTGTAAAATTGGTGATTGTCTATCTGCTTTTTTTTTCAACTATTGAGTTGGCATATTGAAATATCTGAGTATCATTGTGGAATTGTGTAAGTGCCCTTTCAATTTTATCAGTTTTAGCTTCATATATTTTGAAGCTCTGTTATAAGATGCATGTTACATGTCTAATTTATGCACCTGGGCTCTTTTATCACTATGAAATATATCTTTGTTTCATTATATTTCTTGCCCTGCAGTCTATTTTGACAGATATTAATTTAGCTCTTCTAGCCCTAAGATTCCTGTTTGCATGGTATATCTCATTCCATCTCCTTACATTCAGGATAGTTGTGCGTTTGAACTTGAAGACTTTCTCAGGCAGACATTGTATCTCACTAGAGAATCAGATTTTTGCATCCTTTCTGAGGTACGTTCATGGAGGAAATAAGTGAGGAGTAAATTAATGTCAGGGCAATCTTGCATACTGTCACTTCTTCCTCTGCCTTTTTTCCTCTGAAGATGTCCATTGTTTGGGATGGTGTCCACAGTAGAGAAGGCTTTACAGAGCTCACCAACTCAGTTGCTAATCTTATTCAAAAGCATGCCTATAAAATATCCAGCATTTTTTATTGATAATTGAGACTATAAGTAACCCCTTGTGGTAAACTCATGGATGCTCGTAGAATTGGATGAGGAGAGTTTTGTAAAAATAACCTAACTACTTCTTAATTACTAATTAAAACTCAGGAAGTCTGATATAAATTTTATCTTAGAGGGTCCCAGTTTGATCCCCAGTCGGGGCACATGCCTGGGTTGCAGGCCAGGTCCACAATGAGGGCCATGTGAGAGGCAACCATACATTGCTCTTTCTCCCTCCCTTCTCCTCTCTCTGAAAATAAATAAATAAAATGTTTAAAAAAAATGTATCTTAGTAGGGTAGATTTAAAGGCTGTGCAAATTGGAAAGGGTCACCTTCTTGTGGATCTCGAGAAGAAAGATTCACTTGCTATGAACCCCGAGAAGGAATTTATATTCTGAGACAGATTCCCCATGGTCAATGAAGGCCCACATTTTATGAATAATAAAAGTCTTGTCATTATTTGCTGAGGGGCTCCTCACTGCTGACTTCCCATACTATACCCTGGTTTCATATTTTTACCAATGAACCAGGGCAGAGACCTTCTCTGTCCAATCAGAACCACACAAATTGTATTTTCATTTACATCTATATTGACCAATCAGAACCACATGTTCTGGGCTACACAACTTGGGAACCTCATTTGCATAATATTGGAAATTGGGGTGGGAACTTTTATGAAGGTGGCCTCCCCTTTGTCTCAGTGGAACACAGTTTCGGCTGCTACCTGATTCTCTATCTCCTGCAGCTCCTTTTTCCTAAATATGTGCTTTAGTGTTCTTTTACCATCTAAAATTAATCTAGCTTTACACTCTGCTACACTAGATCAGTGAAAGAGGTGATGGTGATGGTAAGACAAAACCATAAACCACCTCCAGGCATGTAATGATGTTTACCAGAAAACACATAAGCTGCTTACACTGCTGGGAGCCAGGGGAGCAGGCGGGAGGCTGAAGGGAATCTTAAGGTTTAAAGAACCAGTCATAGAACACTTTCAATATATGAAAATAGAAAGTAGCATTTAAAGAAAACTGTCCAAAAAATAGATAGGACCCCTTTGAAGAATGGAACTACGTTTCTTCAAAGGATGAAGTGTTTGTCAGATCCGTCAGGTACACAATAGCACATGCGGGCACGCACACACACAGCATAAACATACAGAGCTATACAGCCCTCAGTTGAGTTCTGATTTTAGTCCCTAAGCCAATTATATAATATCCTTCATGTTGTTATCAACAAATGTAGAAATGCAACATTAGGAATTATCTTGCATGGTTGTGGTGAAAATGAAGTGAAATACTGTATGGAAGATGCTTACTAAGAACTGTGAAATAATGCAGCTAAAATAAATTTACAGTAGGAGCCTAGCAAATGTTAAAGCATATGCAATGAGTTCTCCTTCTGCCGTCATTTTTATTGACCTATGAGAGAGGCTAATTTGTCTGGCTCTTTAGTGTGTCTCCACACATGAAAACCTGGAGCCTGAGGAATAAGGAATACAAAATCGGATAGCAGTTACAAATTTTGAAATTTTAAATTCGGTTTATGAAGAAGAAATGTGGACCCATTGTAAATACACGTATAAAAATTAGTCGTGTGCCCCATGCAAACTGCTCTGTGTGAAGTTCACCAGCTTCCAAATCTTAATTATCTTATGGACATTTTAGTGATGCATAGACTATAGAGGAAGAATTTATGAAATTTAAAAGAAGGCTTGAGTTATTGTCACAATGAAAGACTCTCTTGATCTGCAAAGTTATTTACTTTGTGAGAGGATTATCGATGAAAGAAAGTTAAAGAACCTGTAAAATATTGTAAATTTCGGCACTTTTTAATGCTGAGCTAGTTTTTCACTTACACTAAAAGGCAACAGAGGAAATTTAGATATGATATACAATACATAGACTCCAAGTTTCTAATGGCCTGAAATTATACTATTATTTCAATGTCCTCTGTGAATTTGCTTTTTTCAGTTAAGAGGATCATTTTTACCTAAAAAATAACTGCACATAAAATAGAAGAGTCAACCCATTTGTTAAATTACCACAGCAAATTTTAAGTTATTAGATTAATAATTTATTAATTCAAGATCATTCTGAAAAATAATGAAATTTTTAGGATTAATATTTCATACATATTTAACTAATATTGATGTGATTACATAGACAGATGATAAAAAATTATGTTTTTTTCTCAAGAAATTACTTTATTTACTCTTAGACATTTCATATCTCAAAATAATACTATTGGTTTTTCACTTGGAGGGGTATTACCTTCAGGAGAGAAGCAATTTATGTGTCTCTAACTATTTTTAATTATTTTAACTTTATTCATTGTACAAATGATAACATTATTAGGTATGATTTACCTATACAGCTAATACTTAGTAGATATAGTTTAAAGAACATGTAATCAGTTAAAAGCGATAGTGTTGGAGCCAGGATAGGTATTATATTTCATATAGTTTAAAATATGTTTTAGCACTACTGCAACATAGACACAAGCTTTTGATGCCATTAGTATTATAAAAACTTGGCTACTTTGTTTTCTTACATAACCGCCAGCCTGGATAAATGTTCTATCCTGTTGATTTGATATAATTAGATCTAATGAATAGTCTGCCATTCACCAGCTGTACCAACTTTGTTATGTTTTGTTTAATGACCCACAAAATGAAAAAAATAACACTATTCGATTCATGAGGTTGCTCCAAGGACAAACTGTGAGTCAGCAGATGCAGAAATCTCAGCACAGTGCTTACTCAGCACACACCCAAGAAGCCGCCATCATCATCACCATCATCATCATCCATATCCATATGTTTCCAATCAGTTAAATTTTTCTCACTCTAAGAACACAGCATCTTTGTGAGTTCAAATCAGAGCTCAGTTATTTTTTCCTTTGTGAAATTAATATGCAAAGGATCCAAGTAACGGGTGAAATATAGCTTTGTTTTTCCTCTCCTGCTTTTCAAAGGCTGGGAATCATAAAGTAAACATTTCCAATGACATCAGCCCTTTCTGAGGAGATGTCAAAGTTGGCATCCAGCTTCTGCACAGGAAGTTCTAATAAACCGAAGCTGATAAGGACCATGGACTTCAGACAACCTCAGGATGTCAGACTCTTAGTGCACTCAACAAGGGAGGGCACTGCTCTCCAGTGAACTACGGGACTTACTTTAACCAGCGATGCACACATAGGGCTCATTCTATCTTGTCCCTAGTGCTATTTTTCAGTACCTAATTAGCTGAGTATTCACGAATTTCCACTTTCTCACACTTAGAAACTCTGAAGAGCCCTGGCTGGTGTAGCTCAGTGGATTGAGAACCAGGGGGTCCCAGTTCGCGGGCTGGGAACCAGAGGGTCCTGATTCGATTCCCAGTCAGGGCACATGCCTGGGTTGTGGGCCGGGTCCCCATTGAGGGCCATGTGAAAGGCAACCATACATTGCTGTTTCTCTCCCTCTCTGTCTCCCTCCCTTCCCCTCTCTCTAAAATAAATAAATAAAATCTTAAAAAAAAAAGAAACTCTGAAGATATCCCCTCAGTAATTATCCGATGAATTTCTTCTTTAAAAAATTGTATTCTTTGACCGATCGATTAATTTTAAAAATTGTTCTCAGACAAGTACGTCCCTTTTCCCTTTGAGGGAATGCCATGCATGATAAAGAAGCTGCCCCCTTTAGGGCGTGGAGTTTATGGTGGTCAGGTGATAAAGAAGGATGAAGACCACAACTGGAAAGAGTTTTCAGTGGCCGGCAATTAATGGGTCACCCTGTGCCTGAAAGAGTATTCTTGGTGGCTCTCTATTTTTATGTGACATTATAAAGTACAAAGAGACTATAATGAGTGGAACCAAAGTCAGGGTCAGAAATCAGCAGTTCTACTATGAAAAATATGTCTTCTACAAAAATGTCATAAACAAGCTGAAATATTTGCTCTTTTTTATAATTGCCTAATGTTAAAGTTATTGGCATATGGACATAACCTCTTTAGATTCAAATGTTATTTACACAAATTAATAAAGTTTAAAATGTATGTATATGATGAATTGGGCTTCTCAAAGCATTTAAAATTGATTGCACATTTAATAAGTTAAGCTTTTCACAAGGCCAGCTCCTTGCAAGTGACAAAATTAGATTCTCTTAAATGGTTTAAATTCTTTTAATGTTAGACGCACTTAGCCTTCCCCCAAATCCAACAATATCTACAATTTATATTAAATGTGGGGTTCTTACCATGATTTTCCTTTTTATTTAACTCCTTAGCTTTAAATTTTCCTTCTCAGTTCCAATGTCAGCATGTCTGACTATAAATTTTAACACCCATCACATTTATCTCATCCTATCAGGGGTCAGTCTTTGAGATTCTTTCTGTTCTCAATTGAAGTGACTCTGTTCTCCTAATAATTGTACATAATCTGATGTATAGAGAAAAATCTCAGACTTCTGACTTGAGTAGAATTCAATGAAAAACTATTTACCTAAGTTCAAAGACCTGGTTAGAAGAATTAACCTTCTTAAGTAGTAGATGTAAATTTTCAAAGCACCTGAATGTAGATATAATTTCGTTGGTATGCCTTATTTTGTTTCTTTATATTGTATGGTCTGTCTTCCTTTCCTTTGTGTTATTGTTATTTAATGAACCAGCAGGATTGTGATTAATTGGGAGTAAAGGATGAGTCTTGATAAAACTTTGTCCTGTCACTGAACAGATGACATTGGCATGTCCGTCGCCACTTCCCCTGCCTGCTGTCCCTTGCGTGAAGTGGTACTTTTGATATAATGAGGGCAGAAATATAAAGATGGGGGAGGTAACATGGATCTCTTCCTTAAGTCATTGGGAAGGCTGGAATAGAAGTCTTCTACCATTGAAATTTTCTTTACTGGGGAATCCCAGTTGAAATGGGGATCTCATAGTCAGAGGTACCATGACTTGAATGTCCCACCAGCAACTACCAGTGCTATCAGAAATCATCCAAAGTAACACAATTCAAAATGAGTACCTGATTTAAAAAGCAATGTGTGAATGAGCAAATAAATAAATAGAATGCCTGAATACATATCCAAAATGTCCTACATCACCCTTTCTTCCCCCAGAGTCCCTCCCAGATACCCAGAACACACAGCTAAGAGATACGTCCCCTTCTGCTGATACTGCATGGTGATGAGTGATGGAGCCTCCTGCTCTCAGCCCCAGGTAGGAAATGGCCACATACACATTTCATGGAAGATATTGTCTAAACGCAAATCACAGATGGGCATTTCCATGGCAGCCTTCACATAGGAACGTTTCTCCCCTGAGAAGGAAGTAATCAATAGCAGATAAAGAAACAGAAAGACAAAGAAAGGAACCCTGACAGCTCTCCGCTTGTGGCTACGGGCACTTGCAGCTGGACCAGTGTTTCTGAGGTAAAAGGGATAATTTCACGAAAAGCCCACGTCAGATGAGCTCATTCTGTGACCGCACTAGAGTGAGATAAAACAAGACTATCTCACCATGACACAGTCATTCACATAAAAAAAATGAACTAACAAAAAAATTAAAAAGAGAAAATCATATCCTACAATGAACTTTACATCCCCCTCCATTTCAGATCAAATCTAATTAATTATACACCGTGGCACAGGTGAAGACAGGCGCAGATATTGAAGTAAACGCAGAGGAGGAGAGAAAAACACCAATCCCCGCTTCTTAATTTTGAGTATAAAAAAGTGGTATGATCGAAAGAAATAGATTAAAAGACTTCTTAACATATTACCAGAGCTATAATTAGATGGAAAGAAAAGAAAAAGAAACTTCTATACTAAAGAAAGCAGAAATAGTACAATACATTAAAAATACTTATGTATTCACTTATATTCTATCAATACAAACCAAATCATGTACAAAATTCTCTTGGCTCATTCAGGGTAATTTAGTTTCTGAAATTATTTAAATGACAATAGATTTAAAAATATTAGACTAGGAAAATAATGAAAATGTGCACTTAGCGCTATCAGTTTCTGAATTCGAGCTGCTAAGACAGAAATATGTCTACAATATATGAATTATCCACATTAATGTGAGATAATACTTCTTGCAGCTTATTGGAATGCTAAATTGTTACAGCGTGAAGCACCGTTTTTCTCTGTAATGCAGTAAGTTTTTAAAATCACCATCATTGTTAAATAAGAATCCTGATATATATGCCATTTCCAGAGATTACTGTGTTTACAATTTTAAAACTGAGCTGCTGCCAAAAGAAATATTTCAGCTCATTTTACATATCTATTGTGGCAGCTGGTATCTTCCCACCCCTGACTTTCTGATGGTGATCATAACTCTCAGTGTGAAGAAATGTCCTTCTCTGCTTTTTCCTGAATAACAGTAAAATTCATGTTTTTGTTGTTTTTTTTAGAACTGTATCATCATACTTCTGACACACACATTACTTGTATGTCCTCAAGTTCTCAGACTTCATCAGCAAACAGCAAACCTGCATAGTAGTGCCCCCCATCCTTACCCACGGTTCCACTTTCCATGGTTTCAGTTACCCCGGTCAACCATGGTCTGAAATAGTCAATGAAAAATTCCAGAAATGGATAAACTATAAATTTTGAGTTGGCTAAAATCTTTAACTGACAAAAATATGCCCATTTACTGCTTAATTAGGTTAAGAACAAACAAAAATATGAGACAAGTATTCTGTCAGTGTTTGTTGGATGATATTCATTGTATTGTCATATAAAATAATAATTTCCACTGCACTAAAAGTGGAAATTATAGTTGAATGGTAGCTTGAAAAGAATCTTAAAGAAGCAACTCTTTCAACCAATGGAAGATTAAACAAGGTAACGCCCAGTCCTTTCCCCAACTGAAGAAGCAGTGACTGTGCGGTGTGGACCTCACTCTTGAGCACTTTTTAAGCAACACACTGAGCTTATCTTCCAGAAGAAAGTGTGGGGAATTCACTGCACAGACGTGTTTATAGACTTGTCCATTGAATGAAACAAGAAAGCCAATGAAAAGAACCTCAGTTTCATGATGAATTTGACGTGAATTGCCCAAAGGACAGTCACAAATTAAATATATCTCTATTTTTCGTGTTGTAAAAGAGTATAAGGGAAATGTTTTGGGTTTGTTTGTTTGTTTATTTTCCTCCATGGAAAGAGTTCCCTTCACTTTGACTTAAATAAAAGTATTTAATGTTTCACACCAGGTGGCGATCCATGTCCTGATATCCTAGCAGGAACTAATAAAGTAATGTTGCCTAGTAACCAGAAGCGTTGCCTGAAACGCACGGAGACGCACTGACAGCAACATCAATGTCCTCCAGTAGAAGATTGGAGGCGGACCTCATTCTAATGAAAATGCTTCGACAATGCAGGAACACAGGGCTGGCCCACACATAGGGTCCCACTGCACTCACACAACCTAAAATATTAAAAACTTCAGTGCCGTGTACAACTATAGGAAAAGTCTCCGAAAATTACTCATAAACAGATATTTTAAGACTTTCTATAGCAGCTATTAACAGACACTATAAAAAATGAGTTTCAGAGAATGATGAAATGTCACTTTAGTATTAATAAGCAATAAAGACTAGCCCACAAGGCCGGCTTAGTGTGAAGACTGATTCTGAGATGCTTCTTACAGAAAGCACCACATAAAGAAAACTCCCAGAATCAAAAGTTGGGAAAAGAAGTGAAAGTCTAACTTGCAATTTTTTTAAAAAAGGATGGATTTAAGGGAAGAGAAATGGATGAGAAGTTTCAGTATCGAAGAAGACATGAGTTCACAGATCCAGAAGGCAAAAGTTGTCCTAATTAAGAGAGACGAAATGTACAACTAGATACATTTTTATTTATACGGCAAGCATTGAAGGCAAAGTTGTAAAAGCCTGAAAGTCACCAGAGGAAAAACAGTACAATTACAAAGGCAAGACAATTAGAACAATAGTTTTCTCATCAGGAAACATTAAAGCCAGAGACGTTAATGTAATATCTTCGAAGTGCTGAGACAAAAGTTTTCTCTGAAGTACGTGCCCAGACAAACTATCATTCAAGTCAAAAGAGGAAATAAGTTAAGTTTCACTCCAGTAGACCCATGCTAATGCAATAAGATTTATTTAATGCAGGGAAATTAGGAAAATAATTTAGAAGGGAAGTCTGAACATCAAGTATAAAAATAATTCTAAAGCAACTAATTAAAACTATAATTTTAAAGACTTAAGACATTATCTGTTTTAGATAAAATAAAAAATAGCCCTGGCTGGTGTGGCTCAGTGGATTAAGCGTCAGCCTGCAAAACAAAGGGTGGCTGGTTTGATTCCCAGTCTGTAGGACAGGTCCCCAGTAGGGGGCGCACGAGAGGCAACCACACATTGATGTTTCTCTACCTTTCCTCTTCCCTCCTTTTTCCCTCTCTAAAAATAAATAAATATCTCACCTTTAACTGGATCATAACCAACAAAAGCAGAAAGCAAGCAAAACATAACCAGAGACATTGAAATTAAGAACAGTATAACAATAGCCAGGGGGAGGGGGGAGGGGACAATGGGGAGAAGGGTTTTCAGGAACCACTTTAGAGGACACATGGACAGAACCAAGGGGGAGGAGGGAGGCTGGGGAGGGAGGTGGGGTTGGAGGGGGAGGGAGGAGGGGAGGGGAGAGGATGCAGATAACTGTAATTGAACAACAATAAAGTAATTACTTAAAAAAAAAATCTTAAAAAAGAAAGAGTCATGGGACTGTAGACTGGCATTTGAATCACCCAGAACTGTATAAAAAGGTCTGACCTGCCTAAGAACTGATGGTAAATCCTAAACTGCTTGTTTGAAATTATATTATTTTCTTTTGGAGTCTAGGGTAAGATTACCACACAATTGATTTTTATCAGTGTGGAAATAGGAATCCCTTGAAGGTGTAAATAGGAATATGAAATCTAGATAGAAATCCAAGTTGCTCTCTTTTATTAAGGTGTTTTAGCCTAAGTTTACTGAGTGATGTTGTGCACATAACAACCTCTTAGCCAACGCTAACTGTCATTATTGTCATCCTCACCATTTTTGTCAGTGAACTTGCTTTCTCTTGGATAATTCATATACACAACAAGGGAGTCAAAATAAAGTCAATGCTAGCATGGGGTGCAAGCTGTGAGATTATATAGGATCATTGGGTAAGTAATTAAATTCCAAGGAAATAGGAAAACTTCATATATAAATCAACATAGGAGGTCAAAAGGTGGGAGAGTCTGTGCATTCTTGAGTCTTCTGGTGGTTAGCAGGGCCAGTGTGATGGTCTATTTTGTGTCACTTAGACTGGCCTTTGGGTGCCCAGATTAAACATTGTCTTTGAGCGTGCCTATGAGGATTTTCCTGGGTGAGATTAGCCTTGAACTCAGTGGAATCAGGAAAGCAGATTGTCCTCCCAAGTGTGGGTGGGCCTCGTCCAGTCTGTTGAGGACCTGCCAGAAAAAATATGGAAGAAGGAGAAATCCATACCTTTTTTCCTGCTTCAGGGATGGAGTCGGGACATCTCTCTCATCTTCTTCAGCCCTAAACTGGGACTTAGACCATTGATTCCTCTGTTCTCGGACTTTGCCCTGCAAGTGAGTTACCCCGCTGGCTTTCTGGGGTCTCCAGCTTACAGGTGGCAGATCGTGGGACTTGTCAGTTCCAGTAATCTCATGAGAAAATGCCTCACAATAATTACATATATAGAGAGAGAGAGACTGGATATATATGTTGGATTTGTTTCTTTTTTTTAAATGTATTGTTATTAGTTACAGTTGTCCCACCTTTTTCCCCATTGCTTGCCCCACAGGCCCACAGTCCATCTCCCCGCACTGTCCCTGCCTGTGAGTCCTCTGTTCGTGTTCCTTCGCTTGCCCCTTCCCCTGCTTTCTGCTGTTGTCCCCCTGCTCCCTCCTCTCTGGTCACCATCAAGTTTGTTCCTTATATTAGATCTGTTTCTGTAGAGCACCCTGGCTAACACAGCTGGATCAGTTTTTAAACATAGGTTAGAGTTTTCCAGTGGAACATTTCCAACTGTGGGCCAAACACAATATTATATGGATGTTTGATTATAGGTAGCAATAGATATATATGTTTGTACTCATGCACACATTGTTTTGTTTTACATCTTAATCATGAGAAAAGATAACATGTAGAGCAGAACAGAAATAATTCTTTGACTTCTGAGATGATTAAAATCAGTTGATTTATTGACTATAATGTGAAACCCTATGGGTTTAAAATCTTGGTGAAATTTCTATTTAAGACACATTTTTTTAAAACCAGAGAAAAAGTTTATAGGCATCATAGCACTATATCTTGGTAGTAATGAATCCTATTACATTTATGACTACGTTATCATATCAGTTAATGCATTTTCGGTGCAATGATGCAGTTCCACCGCCTACATCTATCAGCACAATGAATCATTCCTCAAGGCTTCTGTGTGAATACTAAATAAATCAGTTGAAAATATGCAGAATCAAAATGTGGGAGATAACTCCATGTTAACTGCAGCTTGCCTAATACTGCTATTCAACCTTCTTATTTTGACAACTACATTTGCTTACATTGTAATATACAAACACCCATCTTTTCCAAGTTAAACTTATTTTTATTCCCAAAAGGCTTAATTTATCAATTGAAATCATCTAATAGGAATTGAAAACTTTTAAGAGGGAAACAGGAAATAGGATTTACATAATCCCTCCACACACATTGTGTTACTATTTGAATTCTTCACAAGTATTACTTTCCATATAGTCTGTGCCTTGTCAGCTTGTATGTTGCTGGCATCAATTTTTTTTCCTATCGAGATTGCTTTTCTGCATTCGGTTCTTCTTCCTGGCAGTATCATTATGATAACCACTGATGTCAAAATATCATTTCTATTTATCCCAGAAATAGCAATAGTAAAGAAGTGTGGGAGAAATGTCATTTTCAGTGAGAGAATACCCAGTGATGTTATTCAACAGATAATTTCCAGAATAACTTTTTCCTGTATATCTTTCTCCAAAACTTCTTTCAACGGACTGTTGACTTTAAAAGCCTAAACACTTAACATACAGCTTGGAAATGAACCTCACTTCACATCCTTCTGGCTGAAGGGTCCATTCCACACTTCCTGTGATTGTTTTAAATGCCTCAGTTGGCATTTCTTGTAATAAATGCACTGGAATAGCCCAGTTACAGTGAAAAATAGGACTTTTGTGACCATAGAATTTGTTCAGGAGGTTTACTGAATAACCTGCATGATTTTCATTAGACTTGAATTCATCAATTATTTAGGTCTTACTTAATAGTCTAACTTATTTCAAAGTAAAATAATAATAAAAAGTAAATCAATATATTCTTCATGGTAATATATTATTGAATCAAAATTGGAGACACTTGCTCAGTGATGACCCTACTCAGAGTTTTTTCATACATCTGTACTCCTACTTCCCACACATACCTATGAACTGAATGCCATTATCATTCCGGTTTGTGAGATGAGAAAATGCACAGAGAAGTCTGTTGCACAAGTTTACACACACAGTAAGTGTTGGTGGGAAGGGCAGATTGACTTCTACACAGATGGCAATACTGTTTTCTCAACCCTCCGCTTCTCTTGATTCTTATGAGAAGACTTCATAAACTTATATTTTCTTTACTGTGCTTCTGCGGTCTTTTTCTTTTATGAAAATGTTAACATGAAAGGAAAGGAAAATAGCACCCTGTGATTGTAAACATACTTCAATCAAATTTTTGGAACAATGGCAAACGGAAGCAAATGTAAGGGAAAACAAAACTTTGAAAAAGTTTAGCAAATCTAAGTCACATTTGTAAAAAAAAAAAAAATCTCTGTTTTTTGACATTTACATAACTCCTTTATTTGGACTATTTCTTGGTTGATTATAGTGGCAATTACTTGGCGTTATTACCTGTGTCTGACGACCCTTGATCCTATATGAATAGGATCCTATATGAATACACCTCCCTCAACTCTAACCCCAGGCAGCCGCCCATCTTTTCGAAGAGAAAATATGGAGACTTCCCACATTCCACAGCTCGTACATACTAGTCTTTTAGACTACCAAGTCAATCAACTTTAACTATGATGTAAAATAAAATGATACAGGAAATAACATTGTTTAATGTGTTCGTAGAGCTCTTGCTTCAGCTATATTTTTTATAGATAAGTATTACTTTTGACTGGTTTGGTTAGGATACAGAGGAATTTAACATCAAAAAGAAGGCATTGAATGAGTGTTCCTTATGAAGCTGAATAAAAAATGTATTAATGATTGTTATAAAGTGAGTTATATATAGTACATAAGTATACATGCATTTTCATGCCTACATTCCTATTATGGTAATCTAAATATAATAAATACATGATGGGAATAAATAGATACACAGAAGAGTATACTGGGTTTTAGGAAAGACTATATAAGTGGTTATATATATATATATATGTATGTATATTTTTTAAATAGATCATGTTCTTTATTTTTTATTGTGGTGACATTTGTTAATAAAATAATATAGATATCAGGTGTACAATTCAATGATACATAATCTGTACATTGTATTGTGTGTTCATCACCCAAAGTCAAGTCTCCTTCCGTCACCATTTATGCCCTTGTACCCTCTGAAAATATAAATCTTCAGTTTCCAATAATCTTTTGGCAAAATTAATGAATAATTAATCTCCTGTGAGTCTGAAAAGATGTTAAAGGAATTACAAAGCACCACCTTAACTCCATTAGATATTTTACTTCAGGATAGATAATTTATTTTTTGGAATTAAAAGTAGAGAATTGTCCATATGCCTCCTTGAAAAAATGCCAACATGCAGCTAGACCCTTATGAGACATGAATGATTGAGAAGGTGCCTCGAGCATGGTTTCATTATTGAGAATGAGAAAAATGAAGAGGTGCTGTTTTCCAACATATTTTCAAAAAGTCTTAACTATCTTACCTTTGAGACAGAGATGGCATATGACATCATCAAAAAAATTTGCCTGGATGAAATAAGACGCTGCTGCCTTGAATAATTGTAAGAGTGTGTTTTGTTTTGTTTTTTTAAGATTTTATTTATTTATTTTTAGAGAGAGAAGAAGGGAGGGAGAAAGAGAGGGAGAAAGCAATGTATGGTTGCCTCTCACATGGCCCTCACTGGGGACCGGGCCCGCAACCCAGGCACGTGCCCCGACTGGGAATCGAACCGGGACCCTTCGGTTCCCAGCCCGCGCTCAATCCACTGAGCTACACCAGCTGGGCAAGAGTGTATTTTTATACATATTTTTCATGAGACACTCTCTGTGAGTCCCTGATTTTCTTTTGCACAATAGTGGAGGGTGTATGTGACTACACTCCTTCCCTCCTCCTTCCCTATTCTACAATATAGAAGAGTTTCAGCATCATGTCTAGGCCATGGGCAGGGGAGGGAGGGTGGAGGTGACAGTGGACACCAGGGGAAGAATGACCCTCATTCACAGCAAGTTCATTTTGTCCTTTATAGTCTGACACACAGAGGTTAAGATAGAATGTGGGGTTCTTGGTATAATGTTGAGGGAAATTCCTTTTGATGGTCTATATTTTTGTTACTAAAGTAGAGATTGAGTTCATCTAGTTAAACGTATGGATGATTTTAGTGACATAAGTTACAACAAAAGAGAAAAAACGTTTGAAGCATCCACTACAGAGAATATTAAAAGAAATGAGGGGAAAGGTTTCCCGGTGCTAAGGAAGACACAGTAGAATTAGAGTTAGGAAACTGATAAAGAGACCAAATCTGAGAATTCATCTTTTTTTTCTCCAGTAAACTTCAGCAGTTCTGGAATTGTTATGGAGAAGCCAGCTGCATGGATTGACCCAGGGTTCCGATGATTCTAGAATGTAAGCACAAAATTTGATTTTTTTAAAAAGTTCACCCCATATGCAGTGGGTGTGGCAAGGAGGAAATAACTGAGACTGGGGCGTCTGTCTGAGGTCTGGGAACATTCAGAGGAGTAACTCCTGAGTGAACCAGAAGTGTAAACAGAAATTTCCGTGTGAGGCTTAACTTCACAAAGAGGATCATTTCAAGAAAATGGTAATATTTGGACAATTTTTCATGGAGGAATTTGCGTAACATGGGTAAAATTTGAAGGTCACTGGAGGAAAAAAGTCAAGGAAGGGAGCAGCCAAAATTGGCTTCTGAATGAGTGGTTTGCGTCACATACTAAGAGGGTAGGTACACTGGAGGGGGTGCGAGGTTTGCAGACAATGTGATGGGTTCAGTTCAACGCTTGAAGCTTGAATTTCCTGGCAGGTATTCAAAGGAAGAGCACAGGAATTCTTAACAATTCACCAGACTGAATTTATTGGAAGAGAAATTCAGTCTATTTGGGGAAAACATATTGCCTTATCATTTGAGAGTGCCAGCACAGGCTTGGGATATAGGCTAGCAGGCAAGATCAGGTTGGGCTATACCAAGTGACCAGAAATAAACATACATATTAATTCTAACCTAGAAATGGAATAAAGAGCAACATATGGCAACAAACCATTGGGGGTGAGTAGGGATGAAGGGATTGAGCCAAAAGAAAAAGGGATTTAGGGGCACGGACAGCAGTGTGGAGCTGGTGGAGTGGGAAGCATGGAAACGGGCTAAATGGTAATGGAAAAAAATACAATTAGAAAAAGACTCTTACACAAGAATAAAGTCAGAAACTAAGAAAATTAGTAACAGGTAGGGGAATCAAATCTAACACAGGAAGAGAAAATCCCTTAAGATGTAGCCATAAACAAACAAACAAAAAAGGGAGGCCTTCCCTTTGTTGGGATCTGTCGTTGCCCTGTGGCCCAGGGCAAAACGGACGAAAAGGTAGATGGGGAGTTTAAGGAGAAAGCTGCTGTGTTCTTCCAACCATGCAATCAGGAGAACGTGGACCGTGGTCATCGCTGCAATGACAACAGTGCATTCAGATTTCTTAAACAACTTGTCTGTGGCAGTTTATTGATCTGACATTAACCTCTGAATTGATATAGATAATAAAAAAGAAAGATAATTTAAGCGAATGTATTAACATTTTGAAATGGATGCTTTAGAAAAGAATTGTATCAGTGATTTAGGAGGAAAAAGTCATCAACTCTGTAAACTCAGACAGATTTACATCACTCTGATTACAGACGTAAATTCCTCTCCTAGGAAACAGCAGTTGCAGCCACGAGTTCCCATGGATCTTGTAAAGGTTAAACAAGACACAGTGTGAAACAGAGTCACGCCTGAGGGCAGAGACCATGGGGACCCGATTTTCCCCTGCATATCCACATCCCAAACAATCCTGAACACGTTCCAGGTACTTGCTAAATATTTTTGAATGAGCAGGAGAGCAGGGTTGCAGGGTGGGGTTATGAATGTTTAATTTGTCATAAAAATATAGGAGAATAAAAACACAAACAAGGTCATTGGGCTGGATGCCCCAGTATAAAGTCCAGTTTTCTTATTACAGAGCAGATTCTTGCATGTTTCAGAGCGTTCCTGCATTGTGTCTTTAAAAGGAAATCAGGATTAAAGAAAAGAAAACATAACTCAGCCAGAAAAAAAAAAGAATTGGCATTAGTTGAAAAAATTTCTCAAAACACAGATGCTCCTATTACCTTATGGAAAAGCTTTTTATACCACAATAGTGTTTGATGTATTTCTAAAATGGAGAACACCATTTGTGAATCTTTATCCATCAATGCTTCCAGAAAGAAGTTCAGAAAACAATGCTGACATAAAAATGATAATAAACTTAATTTGCAATTATATTCTTCTATTTACAATGTCAAAAACAAATAAAGCCATCACTGGGCAAAATGCATTCTATGTTAATATTTTGCATAACTTTATAATATGCAAAACTTTATTCTCAGTAATAATCTGAGAAGAATAAAAACTTTCTCTTCACAGTAATAATCTGGTCTATTTTATTCTTCACCCTAATTAATATGCCTAATAGTCAATTAAAAAGTTATTCAAGGGTGGGTAGAGATATTTTTTGACTTGGGGTCCAATGGCCATTCTAGAATATCCTAAAATGGTTTTGCAGTAGCTCTATTCTTATATTATACGCTCATGCCTATCATCTTTCCAGTGTATTATATAACTTGTTTTCATACTATAAGAATTTTAGATCAATTTTAGAAAGCAATTTAAATTTTTACTCTCACATTATAGACCTGAGTTTGCAATAGTGACACCATAAAGACCCTTGTCTTCTGGGCATCAAGATGCATCCGTGAAAGCTGTTTCTAAAGAAAGTGACATATTTTATATGAATTCATGGTATAATTAGGATCATCCTCATAAGTATAGATATTTAAAATGGCACACTTAGTGTGCAATTTTGTCTAGTTGTCACTTAAAAAGGAGAGGAATCTATTCCACAGGATCTAAGCAAAGTCTCCCTTACTCACAACCTGTCACACGTATGAAACTCTAGCCATTTTGAAATGCTTGGGATTCCTAGAACATTCCAGAATGCTTCATACTTCCTTGTCTTAATGCTACCACTTTTCCTTGACTCTTGAAACATCCTCCACCTTTATGGTCAGTTAGTTCTAAAAGCAACACTCTGTAAGTATATCTTGTTTCTTTTTAGTAGAATTGATTGCACATTTTTAATGTCCCGTCCTGTGTATGAGTCTATAATTGATACCTGTAACACTTTATTGTACTAATTTATTTTTCATGCTGTTTAATTTTTGGTAACTAAAAGCCACTCAATGGCCACTCTGGCAGGTGTATCATTGATCAATGACATACAGGGGTGTCTCGCTATGGTTTTAATTTGCATTTTTCTGATTATGAATGGCCTGGGGCATCTTTTTACATGTCTATTGACCATTTGCATATCCTCTTTGAAGAAGTTTAGAATATGGGCTCCAGATTCAAGACTGGCCACAACTGAAATATCTCATTAGATTAAATTATAACCCTGGTATTTGCTCTCTTGGTGTCAGTAGGTAACTTTGTTTTTGTCATTTGGTCCTGGTTGTGTGTATCCCTGGATGAAATAGCGCCCCCTCTTGGGCGGTCATACCCTTTGTGATGGAGAAAAGCAGCAACAGAAAAACCATGTAATTGCTCTGAATCTCTTGCTGATAGGTGCACATGTCATTTTCACTGTCATGCCATTTTTCAAAGGAAGTGACATTGGAAAGTCTAATATATTAGTGTATATGTCAAAATAATGTAATCCTCTTGTAGAATGATAATTTTTTAAGAAGAACTATAGAGAGAGGCAGAAAAATCTTTTAGACACTATTTTACTTCCTCAAAGAATTAGTTGTGAGATTTGACTTCATGTGGCAAACTCACTATGCGATATAGATGAGGTATTATAAAATCATATACCTGAAATCCATATAATTTTGTTAACCAGTGTCAGCCATAAATAACTTAAACATTTAGACAATAATGTGCAGAGTAATGTATAATTTCTGGAGAGGTGTCTATAAAAGTTGTGAGAACATGGGATCCGTAGCAGCAGAGGAAGGAAGTCCGTTCATTGTAACTGCAGAGGGGCCAGAGCGTCTGGGTGGGCACACGCATCTACAGATGTGTGTATTGGGCAGTGGGGAGGAGAATTAGGCACCCCCCCATACCTGATTGTTGTTTTTTCTCTAAGTGGAGCACAGGAGAAGATCATTGGCTAAAAATCTGTAGGTAGCTTGGGGAGCTTAGGAAGAAAGAAAATAAAGTATCTTCTGAGAGAAGAAAATTTCCCATAACAATAGAGCAAGACTATTGGGCCGTTGTGGTTTGTATTTGCCATCGGGGCTGTGCACCCACCTAAAGGAAGGCAGTGCAGCACAGCTGTATGTGTGAGAAGAGAGCTAAGCTTGGACCTCGGTGCAACCATTGGACCAGAAGCAGGGCGTTGTTAACATGGAAGAGATGGGTAGCCTTCATGAATTTTTTCCTCTCCATTCTGTAGTATATTCTGCGAAGCACTCGCTAAGAGATCTCAAAAAGAAAATGGACCGGAATATCTTCTGATATATGTCACTATGGAGCATGGAGCCTGTGGAGTGTATACATAATGTATAAGTCACCGAGACACCACTTAAATATTAATTTCTGATTAGAGCAATAAAAACTACCTCCAAAATAGCTTAAATGAGAAACCCTACCTGAACATATTGCGTAGTTTAGATAATATTAACAAAGGGTCATAGCTACACATGAGATCGAGTTCTAAACTTCCACTTGAACACATTTGGAACGCACAGCACCAGTGTGATAACAGTTTATATTTTCAACATGACAAATGAATCATAGAGGCCACATGACCAAGGTCACAAAGCGAGGACTCCAATTTTAGCCATGCGGTTCCAGAGAACACTCTCTTATATCCCTTTCCATATAGATTATTGCAAATCATCCTGATGTTCATAGCTTTATTTGGGGGAAGAATTCATTGTAGGAGAGCAAAGAAATGGTGGGCCACTCCAGCTTGACCTGCAATCTGTGGATTGCTAAGTAATCCGTTTATCCTCCATAGGATGTAGTGAATGAATGACAGAATCTAATTAGAATCATTGGGTCCCAAATCAGTTCATGGCTGAACAGTGAACTACAAAAAAACATGTGTATTAATCCTCCTAAAGGCCCATTATTGGTTGTAATAGATATTTGATTATTGAAACACATGTTAAAAACCTGAATAAAAATGTCTTCTATGAAAGAATGGAGTGAAACTCTGTATGTTCAGTTTCATTCTCTCTTTTGTCTATTTGCAGAATGACTGTCTATTACTAAGATAGCTTGACATTCCTCATGTAGAAAATACCACATTATCCATAATCATTACTTAACAATTACATGATATTAAATATCTGAGAGATCTCTGTGAATCTTCAGAGAAGTAGAAACACCAGTTAAAACTTCTAAAACTACCAATTAAGTTACAGTTAGATTTGAAATACTAACTTACCAGGGTATTTTACTCAAACTGCAATAGTGTAGAATTGCTCAAGAAGAAAACCTTTTCAAACAGAAAGGCATGGTAGAGTGTATTTGTTTATTGAATTAGTGAATTAATTTTTTATGGTTTTCAATATTATTAAAATACTTATTGTTACTAATTAAATAATTGAATTGTCTGCATTTTAAGTTGACATCCCCTGCCTTTAATACATGAAGAGTACAAAAATAAGAGTAATGATAATTGCAGACAAGTTATGTAGAAACAGCTTAGCCAAAGTACAGGTTCACCAGTTTGATTGGGGTTTCTGTCTTCTCATGCTAATTGGCTGGAAAGGTCTACAGAAGTGGAGTAAGTCTATTTCTAGATGCTCATTATAAGTAAATGTAGTCAAGCACCGTCATAGCCTAAGAATCTTGACGGACTGTGGCACATCCTGAAGGACCACTGACGTGGCATGTTGAAGTGTGTAAAGGTAATCATTAAGATAGAAGACACAAAATCCTGTGTGAAGTCAGAAAAATAGCTGCATCGAATAATTTTATTTCAATAAAGAGTGGAATTTGCCAGTGCCTAAAGCAACAAATTTTTCCCTACTAGCCAAGAAAACTCATAGTTTTTAAAAAATAAAACAGGGCAGAATTTGATTAGTTTAGATGAATAGATGTGTATATATAATTATTTAAAATTGAATAAGGTAGAAAAATAATGGATGCAGCTGAGTGGCTGTAAGGTACAAAGCTTAGACCTTCCTAAAATTTCCTGCATACACACATTGTTTCTACCAACTTCCCCGAGCAGCCTTGTTTATTGATCAGAGAGCAGGAGTTTATTTATTTGAACTGTACAGAAAATGCAGCTTCTGTGGGCCTGAAGCAGCAAAGACTTTTTTTCCTTACATGCAACCAAAACTTTACACCTCAATATTAATGAAGTTTAGCTAGCTGCTGTTCAGAATATGAGCTTTTAATTTTAATGCAGCATGTCTCTGCCTTTCCAGACTCTTAATGGACCAGACTTGTGATGTTAAGAAAGATGGATCAAATAATTTCACAATAGCTCCAGGAAATGAAAATCAAAGCCATTGAATGTAATTCTGCTGCATGCATTAGTGTTTAAGTTTAAATGAAGGAATTGATTATCAGTCTTAGTTAATATGGATTGAGTAATATTCCAGTGTTATCTGTTTAAAGCTAAAATTAAAATATAAATGAACTTTTTTCCCTTAACTTCATGGCATATGGCAAGCCTTTTAGCTAATGTTATATTAATGTCATGTATATAATTGTAATGTATAGTAAATGGCTATTAATTCACTGAATTATGGTCTCAGAATTGTAAGAAATATTTTTATATTTGATATATGCGGTTCACTTACAGGGGTCATAACAATACAAAAACCTCACAGGAGTCACATGCCCTTGGTGCTGGTACACAACATCGAAATGCATCAGTGGACACCGAGCATCCTACGCGCCAGTGTTAAATGCTTTAGACTGGCTGCAGCGTCCTCCTGCTTATGATCAATCATTCAACTTGCTGCCTGTGATTATCACTTGATTCTTAAATCCACATGTTTCCAGTGAAGCAAATGTAAGTAAACTCATGCATGTCTGTTCTGTCTGGAGCTACAGTGAGTTCTGAAGATGTCAGCATTTTAAATATACTCCGTGCATCTGTGACTTTTGTTGTTCAGTAAGAGGTTAAGCGGATTCTTTTTGATGGTGGATTACATTTGTTCATATGAGATTGCTAATACTCCAAGTGTGCTCCAGAGGGTTCTAGAATCTCCTGTATGAAAGTCGGATGCATCCTCAAAACTTGGAGGGGAGGAACAGAAACCCCACATGCACTCTGGAGCCCTCATCTCTACTTCAAAGAGAGCAGTTTCTATTTTTTGCTTATTTTCTGCAGATAATTAATTAAAAAAAAAAAAAACATTTTCCAACCTGTTTGTACCCCCTTCAGGTGTTCCTTCTTGAGCATTTCTTCATTCTCTCCCTGCATTTTGCCCTTTAGGACAAACTTTAAAAGTTTGCCTGACATTTGTATTCGACTTTCCTACCTATGCACAGATTGCAAATCTGTGTTGCCACGTTCCCCAAGATCAAATACTGCAGCCTCACAGAACAAAGGTGCCGAGCTTGAGCACAGGAGAGGCGGAAGCAGAGGTCCCGGGTCAGAGACCGTGTGTCCCACGGCCACACGAATGGCGCCTTCGGGACTGGGCTGCGCACAGGGACCAGCAGGACCCGCTTGCCGGCCCCTCGGAATCCAGGGAGTTTGCTGCTAGGATCAATGGAAGGGAAATAGTTCCCTCTGCTCTTTTTACTTTTGAGCTTTTTCTTTCTGTCTCGTGTGTGACAAAATAAGCCAAATTAAGGATATAAATTATTTAATAGGAAATAAAATCTGATTCTTGCAAATATACCACAGTCTCCATTCCTGAATATAATAGCCTAACATTTTAAAACCATTTTACTGAATTCTTAATGAGCCTGTATGGTGTATGGAATACATGCCTGATCATGTAATACTTACATGATAAAGGACATATCAAAATAATATTTTCACATAAAATCTTTCTGGCTTTGGTTGTAATCTAGATGTTTGATTCACATAATGCATACAAGTCATTTATCCATTCCAGAAATATAGAAAAATATAGGAGGGGATTTTAAGACAAGGTTTCAACAAGATTGTCATTTTCTTGCCAAATTGCATGTCGCTCTTTAAAAAGTTAAGAAATTGAAAGCTTTGACAGTTTTACTTGGCACTTTTTAAAGAGGTTTTTAGCTGTCTATTATAACTTGACATATCTGTATGATTCCCCTTGCTGATTTTTCTGTCTCATTTCCAAGCACAATAATGCACTGTCACCAAGTCCAGTGCAAACTTCCGTTAGGTGTGCACCCATTCCACGGCCGATGGCTTTCCTCTGTGGCTTTTCCTTTCAGCACCTAGGACAAACTGAAACAAATGCACAGAAGCAACATAGGTCGCAATGGCTGTGTCAGGAGCAGATCGTTGGGTCACAAAGAAACTTTTTTTTTTATTTTATCTAAAACAAAAATGCCTAATTTTGAGTAAAATTATCAACTCATGTTATTGGGCAAGTACATCTTTCCTCAGTGATCAAAATCAATGCCCCCGCATGGGAAAAGGTACTACATGCACACTGTCTCTCCATGCTTAAGTTATGAATGGATAGCATCTCATCAAATAAATTGCACCCCCTCTGTATGGCAGAACTTTTCGAGATTCGCAGCATTCACCGTGCGGCATTGTCCTTTGTAAAAGGCCAAGCATGGGCCATACCTGCGGAAGACTCTGGGTTGTGTCCGAGTGTATTATTTTCTCTAGTTTTGCTGAGGTAGAACCGGCGTATAATATTGTGTTAGGTTGAGGGAGACAATGTAGTGATTTTATATATGTATGTATTTTAAAATGATAAGCATGTAACTAAAGTACGTGTGAATGGGAAGCTTCCTAAAGTTCTAAGGAAACACTGGGTTTCTTAAACCGAAAGCAAGAATGTGTTCAATTGTTAACATGATAACGTGGAATCGGTTTTCCTTCTAACCTGAAGGGTGATTTTTCCATTTTTTCCTAATTCTCAGCACAGTTACCATGGGACCAAAAGAGGGAATGTTAATGTCACAGTGTTCTAAATTCTGTCACAATGCATGGCAGCTGTTTTATAGCTAGTTTCGTGTTGAATACATATAGAGCTTAGTGAGCTTGGAGGAACGAACACCTCTACCCTCCTCTTCTCTGCTTATGAACGTATTTTTGGAAGGCCGTCGATGTCAGGCATTCTAAATTCACTTAGTGCAATTTTAGTAAACAATTTATCAACTGTATCTAAGTATTTTTAAACATAAATCCAGCCACAACTTCCTTCTGGAAAATACCATTAAAAATGGAACTTTTGAGCATTATAGCCAAACAATACAGAGTCCAATCAGTCTGTCCTCCTACCTTCAATATACATACTGTATGATTCAAACTCTATACCATTCTAGACAAGACAAAGGTATGGAGACAGTAAAAGGATTAGTGGTTGACAGGGGTTCGGGGTGGCAGAAGGAATAAATAGGCAGCACGCAGAAGACATTCAGATCAGTGAAAATACTCTGTATGCTACTAAAATAATGAACATATAGTATTATACATTTGTTCAAACCCATAGGAAGTACAACACCAAGAGTGAACCCTGGTGTAAACTATGGTCTTCAAGCAATTACGACGCATCAGTGTAGGTTCATCCATTGTAACGAATATTCCGCTTCGGTAGGGGATGTTGATTATAAGGGAGGCTATGCGTGTGTGGTGGCCAGGAGTATGTAGGAGATCTCTGTGCCTTCTGTTTAATGTTGCCATGAACCAAAACCTATTCTAAAAATAGTTTATTAACAAAATAATGTCTGCTGTCTCTAGATCTACATTTCTCAGATGCAAGTGAAGGGGTGAATGGGAGAAATCTCGTTACCTGTCCCAGATGTTTACTGTGAAAAAACGAATGTATTCCAAATGAACCGCTTCTCAGCACCTCAATCACTGTTAATCAACCTAGTTCAAGTCACTTTCCTTGATTTTTTTACATTATGAGAATGGTCTCCTTTTCCAATAATCTCTGCTTCTTCCTTCGTTCCTCAATTTATTTTTAAAAATTGGTCAGATTTTTGAAGTTAATATCTATTTCAGGGCATGTCAACTCCATGTTAGACTTTCGTGGCATTCAGAGTAAAATCAAGTCATTCTCAGTATCTTCCTGGAAGGCTGATTTCACACCCACAGAATCTCTAACTTCAAGATCAAACATGATGTCTGTCCCCTCCTCCTGCAGCACCATTCCCGAAGACAAAGGTCTATGCCTTTAGTCCTCTGAGTTCTTTATCCACATGTCACCTTTTCACTATCACATCCATATAATTCATTAAAAAAATCTAAATTGACTGCTGTTGTATTCATGACCCGCTATTCCCTTCACTGCTTTCTCTTTATCCACAGCCTATTTAACTCTACTCTGTGATTTATTTTATTGATCTATTTGTTTAGCTTTTATTTTGTCATAATATAATGCTTATTAGGGTGGCAACCACTGAGTATTTTGTTCAATTATGATACACCAGAAACTCATAGAATTCCTTGTACAACATATCTGGTAAATACTTGGAAGGAAAAAAAGAAATGGACTGTCCTAAAAAAAAAACTTGAAGGAATTGAATTGGACTTTTTACAAAAATATGTACTTAACATGTAAGAAATTTTGTAGGTTTCCTCTGTGGAGCTCTGTAGAAATGAATAGATTCCCTTGGTTTGGTGAATGAATGAATCCGGATTTCACACATAGCATCACAGAAGAGGTAGCTGCATCTGGACAAAATGGGACAGTCACTCCCTAGGTTATCCTGAAACCTAGTGGCCAGTGGCTGAAATGTTTGTCATGTCTCTTCCTCAGCCAGGAGGAGGTTGACCTTCAGTCCTCAAGGGACACATTTTTTCACAACTCACTTCCAGAGAAACATTGCAATCACAATATCTGACTGTAAAATTCCTCCTTTGAGACCGTTACATCCCAGGATATGAAGACCTGGGTTGGAGATTTATCGGAGAGGGACAGAAAACTAATGTGACTGCCATGATTTCATTATTGTTTGTTTTTGTCCAGAACCAATATATTTTATGAAGGGTTACCAAGTACAGAACAACTTGAGGCATCATGAAAAAACCTCCCCAAATCATAAAACCAAATATGTATTGATTAGTGGTTGATTTAACATGGACTTATACTCTTTAACTAAATATTACTTATAGCAAGTTATTTACCAGAGCATTGCTTTTTTTACATATATAAACACATATATCCTAAGTTCTCAAAAAATGCAAAAGTATACTATTTAAATAAAGATTGAGGTGGTAATTTTACCTACACATTACCTATGGTTTTATTATTTTGGGCAAATCTGTGTAACTTTGCAAATGTCTTAGTCTAGGAAAACCTATGCAAGGTGTTTCCTACCCTAAAAGGGCCACCACCAAGAATTTGCTTAAATGTGACTCTGCACCATGAGCTGTGAACAGTGTCTCTGGTGAAAAGTTGGTGCTCAGTGAGCATGCGTTGGAGGAGTAGGATAGTCAATAGATAAATGAGTGGTTGGAGAGAGAAAAATAGTGGCTTTTTATAGAAGAAAGTATATCATGAGTGTTTGCTTCTGCGCAGTTGCTTATCCTCATTCACAAGGAAAAACACGGGTTGAAAATAATGACTCATGCTGACTATTCATAATGAACATCCCATTTGCGGAGCTGCCCTGACGATTCCCATCTTGTGATTATGTGGTGTGGAGGTGAAATTGTCCCCTGAATTAATGACAAATGCATTAGGACCTTTATCCAGTATACTGTTTGAAATGATTAAGCTCATGGAATGTTTGCTTAATCTATTTTCCTTTTTCATACACTATGTTCTTTGCCTGAGGCAAACCCATCTAATAATTTTCAATTGAACAAAACCATAACTCATGACCCAATAAATTATTAAGGAAGCCTGCCTTGCATCTGATTCATCATTCATCCTACCACAGTGGCAGAAAGCCTACTGAATTCTCCAACAGTTTCTTGCCATAACAAATAGTTCCATTTGAATGTAGGAATAGAGTCACACGTGTTGGTATATGTATGTTTTTAAATAAAATTACTTTTAAAACTAACTTTCTCCCTAGGATTTCATAGTGAAAATATTCTTGTTCTATGAAGTTTTAACTTCAGGTTACATCATTTGTAATTTGCTTCTTGACCCTGGACAGACATCCTTTCTAGGTCATTGTATCCTACCTGAGGTCAGATTGAAAAATGAGTCATCGAATGCAGCATATCTAGATACTGCTTCTCAGTCATCCACAACCTTATTCCTCATGTGCTAATACTCTACACTAGCCTTTAGAAGCCGAAGGTGATAGCATCGTTTCAATGGCACGTTACCTAATAGGAGTGGAGTAGTGTGGGGAGGGCATTGTGATGTTTAAAGTACCCCCAAACAAATAGATCATTGGAATCCATCAGTAGCAAACAATAAGCTACAGTCGTGGCCTGCTTCATGATCACCAGTCATATAACCACATACTGATGCCCATTTTAAAGCATAGAAATGATGCTAGGTATCTGATTGTCTGGATGTGAGATTTTAGATTATAATCCATCATAGTAACCATTTGAAAAATAAACATGATTTTCCACCTGCTGATATCAACCACTAGTTATCACATGTAAAAGTGTCATTTTGATGACAAAAATGGAATATTTGACAGCATCAGAAAATGCAATCAGCCTCCTCGGTTCACTGCATTTTAAAATTGGTGTGAGTACAAAATGCACAACTCCAAAAACTTCAAAATAGTGTGCATCTTTAGAATGTATTTTTCTCCTTAAAATTGAAAGTTGATGATACAGCAGCTTTAACAACAATTTTGGAGGAAAAAAGAAAGAAAAGCATTTCCAACTCTTTGATTATTCTTCAGTATTTCATTTCCACGTGGATACTTCTCTCTGTTCAGTGTTGATTAAAACAAATGAAAGTACCAATTTATTTCCTGTTCAAGTGTCACTGTATCACTTTGAAAATTAAAATTGTTGTTTTGAATTGTTACACGTTTGACTTCAGGTGCTTGGCTATGTCTGATAGGGTCTGTCAAGATGAGATTTCTGTTTCTTCTTTGGTGTAAAGGAGATCTGTAAGAAATTTCACAACTACAATTTGATTCAATCGTTCAATCTTCCTCCCTTTATTCCTAATGGTAGGCTGAGCTGGTGTCTTTTTGTGGGTCAGAGGACCAAGCAGAACAAAGATGCAGTGAATACGTGTTTGTGCTGATGAGAGTCCTGAGCCCAATTACTCGGTCAAAGGCGGTGTGCACCTGCAGTTACACTAGGGCGGGCATGATGAATTTGTTGCAGGGATGTCGCTCTAGGTCTCGACAACTTCAGAGGCTCGCCCTCCTGGCCTTCTCTCCTACCTTTTTGAAGTTGGACTCTGTCATTTCATAAATAAATGCCTGAGCAAGACTTTCAGAGTAAAATAAGAAATAGATAGAAAAACCCAAAGGGAAAAACATGTACCCAGTGCCCTATCAATATCTGGTTCCCCTACCAAAGTGAATGATAGAACCTAGGCTCTATCCTGTTAGAAAAAAACAAAGGTGAGTTTTGGGTATCCTCAGAACTGTGATGCGGTCATGCCGTACTGCAAAGGTCACCATCCATTTGACTGATGGAGCCACGTTACCCATGAGCTTCACTGTATCTAACAGCTGAAGGGCCCGATTCTGAGAAAGTGGGGGATTCTTTAAGAAATCGTTAAACTCCCAAAGAACCCTTTCTATTCCTTAAACCATCAACTTTATGAACTCTATTAAACTCTCAGAACACCACAAAAAAATGGTCACACGCTGTTTGTATAAGAAAATTTTGTAGAGTTGTGAGTGAGGTCCATTTAAACTGGAGAAAGTTCACACTGCAGTGACTTTAAAACGGGCTAGTTTGTAAAGTAGGAAATAGGGAGACAATGATTTCAAATGACACGTTGCCTGTGTCTCAGCGATGGTATCACGAAAATATGTGACGTAAAGGTGGAGGGCGCTGAGTCAATGTAACAGCTGAACGGAGGAGGGAATCAGTTCTGTGTGTCCTGATAGAGAAAAATATAATAGAAAAATCATGAACTGTAGGCATAAATCCGAGGGTTGTATATCTAGTCTAAGGACCGAGGTGGAGGCTTCTCCCCATGTTAATCTCTGAGGGTTAAACATTGCCCCAGCGAGACATACTCCCGAGTGAGTGCATGGTATGTGTGTGTGTATGTGTGTGTCTGTGTGTGTGTTTGTGTGTGGAGATTGTTGTTCAGACTGTTCTGAAGGTTATTCTGGAAGTTATCACCGTTTGTTCCATAATTTCTATTAAATTATTTGCAATAAAACTTTTGTCATGTGAAAAAGTCCTGATTTCTAGGATTTCTATAAACTCTGGTTAGCAAATACACAAATGGGAAGGCTGAAGCAACTAGGCAAAATCATGTACACATTTAATAAAGAATAAAAGTAAAAATTTTAAAAATGGGGCTCAGGAGAGGAGTGGGTGGAGGTGGAACAGGGTACAGGAGGATAAACGGTGATGGAAAAAATAAAATGAAATAAGTAAAAATAAAAACCCTTCTAAAAACTGCTCAAGCTGCCCCATTAGCTTTTAGATGTTCCCGTGCCTTCATTGGCAGGCACCTGATTGTACGAATATTAATCTGATGATTGTAGAGTTCCTTGGAGATAGCCCACTCATCAGAAAAAGAATAATATTAATAATGTGGCCACAGGTGCCTCATTTGTCACGAAGAGGTACGGCAATGTAAACAGGTTGATTTCATTTGTTTCTGAGACAATATGCCGTTCTTATCATTGAAGCATAAAAAAGATAATGTATTGGTTCATACAGATAAATAATTAGGTAATATTATGAACATTCTCAGTTCATTTAAGGAAATAAACCCAGCTAGTAGAAGTTAAGATTTCAGTTTTTCTTCCTGGTCATCAAAGTATACGTACTAGACATCTGTTGCTTCATTTAAAAGCACTACAAACACAATAACAATAATTTATTTTCAATGGCAGATGTGTGCATCTGACTGTGGTTGGTGATGTAGAATGAACTTGGCTGGGTCGTCTTCCTCAAGCTACAGAACTAACTGGACTCAGTCCTTGTCCACATTGGGTAAGATGTGTTCCACATGCTGCCCTACAGGCATCCAAGCTCGGGGGGCAGACGCTCCCTCGAGAAAGCTTCTCTCAGGATGACAGACGTGTGAGAAGGCAAATGGAAACATGCCACTTCTTAAGGTGGAGCCTGAGATACTGCACATGCCCCTGTCCTGATGGGCCAGCCCTACCTTGGAGAAGTGTTTCCCTTCCCGATGGCAGACACATCACAAAGCAAGAAGAAACATACAATGGCAGAGTTCAAAATGATCACAAAGTCTTTCCCTCCCATCAACACAGGAAACCTGTATCTCCAACCTCTGAATCCAGGTTGGCTACGCAATGACTTTTGATGGCCAGGAGAACATTACCAACTGAGCTGCAAAGAAGCTTGCAGAGTGTTTGGACAGGAGTGCTCACGCCGTGGCTGCTCTGTTAAACCATAAGACAAACATATTCCTCAGGCCAGGCTCAGCGTCTAGAGACCGAGAGACCATGCAGACTATATACTAAGCTGCCCAGTTAAACCCGCAGCTGGCCCCACACCAGACAGCAGCTTCCATCGAAATCACTCACCTTGGAGCCACGAGCAAGCTCAGAAGCAAGCAGCAAAGCCCGCCACGCCGGCGCATCCAGAGTGTCTTATCGAGACAAACCCTGATAGCACTTTGCTCTTGTAAGTGACTCCATTTGGGGATTTTTGTTTTTACAAAGAAAAACCTACCTGACACAGAAATTGTTGCCTAGGAATGGGTGTTATCTTTATAAAACCTAAACCACACAGCACTGCCGTCAGAACGGGGTAACAATTGGAAAATGAAAAATTGCCACATGCCCCGTTAGAGAAGGCTGTAGAAATGCTGTAGAAATGGATGTCTAAGGGTGACACAGTGATAACTTCTTTGCGTAGTTGTGAAACAATTGGAGGAACTGGCACCTGTGATAACTTGACATGTAGAAAATGTACCTAATAAATGTGGAGTCTGTTTCCAAAGAGATCAGGCAGAATATTGAATGTGTCAGCTGAATGTTTCGAAGTGAGAGTGATCAAGAACTTGTGGAGGGAGATCAGCTGTGGAAGAAACTGTAAAGATCGCAAGGATAATTTTAAAAAGTTACACAAGAGCCATCAATTATTTGGTTGGAAAATAAACTCTTACCCCGGGTCTCCAAGCCAGTAAGAGATTCTTAAAGTAAAAGAAGGCCTAACCATAGCTACTGCCAAAAATATGGCTGGAGAGCCCTGTTTTAACACCTTCCAGAAGCTTAACCCAACTCCTGGTAGACTCCCTCAGCTGCGGTAAGGGGTGTTACAGGAAGGTGGAGCGGCCGAAGCAGAGAGAGGTCTGTCTCAGAGAGAACTGTGGTTCCCCCCACTTTTTTCTAATAAAGATAATGTCCTCACGAGACTTTTTATGGAAAACTTAGTAACGTTGACAGAAAGGAGTTGAAATGGCTCAAATTTCATTCTAGACGTGTTTATACTGTCTCATCCTACCCTGTAGCTAAGTGTTTTGCCTAATATAAAGTTCATTGTGAAATATTCATGTTTCCCCTGTGGTAACTAAGTGAGCATTGTATACAAAAACAAAACCCAGAGAGAGGCAATTTTCACCTTTTTATCCACTCTGAGATCTGTATTAGTTTGTGTGCAGTGATTTAGGTAAAAGCTAAGTTGAAGTGTCATCAATGCTCAGGACTGTGTTTCAATTCTGACAGTTGCCAGTCATTCTCATTCACCTGTTGAATTAGACTGCACTTCCCAAATTCAATATCTGCATAAATGCAGCTAAATCTAACTATAAATTTTAATTATATCATATTCTACACCCTGTAAGCGATTACTACTCATGTTAAAGTGCACACATTTAATTAATTTACTAGTCTTAATCATGATATTCAGTTATGAAAGTACAAAGGTAAGCATTTCTTTCTCTTTTGATTACTATCTCACATTATTTTGCAGCTGAAATAATTAGTAAATGATATAGATATATGATATCTATTTCTTTGAATAATTATCCACAAATATAATTTTTACTCTAAAATAATTTAAGAAGGACATATACATAAACTTTTTTCATAGTAAAATGCCATCTATTTAAATTCAAATATACTATAATATATATTACATTATAAATTAATATGTATTGACTAGTGGCAAGAAAATAGTTATGGCTTTAAAATCTTATACATACAAAAGAACTAAAAGAAGATTCTTTTGATTAAAAGAACACTCATCCATTTGGAATATTTTAGCATATTGATGAACAACAACAAAAAACTCTCTTCAACATACATAAAACAACTTAGTTCTTGTGTCCTCAGTCTAAGAATTTGTTTTGAATAATAAGCCATTCAGAGTGACCCTAGAGAGGAACTAGACATTAGTTTCAAAAGCAACTGAGAGTAAGTCCTTCAAAACTAACTTAGGAGCATATATCCTCACATCTCGAACATACTGCAAAGCTCTTCGTGCACAACTGTGTGTTAACTTTGCTGATTGGCAGTTGTGGAATGAAGGTCAGCGTGGAGTCCTGGTGCTGTGATGGTGGCCGTTCTGATCACCCTGGAACACAGTGGATACTTGATCCCAATTTGCACTCCCTCGCCCTATGGAATTGCACATCTGTGCTTTTGACACTGAACTTTGAATCTCTCCCCACTGTAGATGAAAAGTCTCCCTCTTCCGCTGACATAGGGTTGCTACGTGACTTTCTTTTGCCAGGAGAATGAGGGCAAACATGTCAACGTGCCGGCTCTCAGTGCAGCTCTCTAGAGACATGTTCTTGCTCACGCTCTAGTTTCCTGTAGGCAAGTGGGGGCCTCCAGTCCCAGATGCCAAGGAGCAGTGGAGCGGGCTGAACCCAGCCTGAGCTTAGAACGCGAACCTGAGCCCTCCCTGTGCCCCCCGGGAACCAGGCTATCAATACAGTACTTACTGAAAAGTATTAGATTTGCTGTTGCTTGCTATAAAGAATTGTTGCAGAAATAGTTGATAATCTCCTTGGATGTTATAAATTATATTGAACTACAAATAGAAATATAGTTAAGATTTTTAAAAACGAATGCCAAAAGTTACATATTTCTCCTTCCTCCTTTCTTTCCTTCCTTCCTCCCTCCCTCCTTTCCTTCCCTCCTTATGTACTTTAAAAGAATAATTAATAGAATACATCATATGTACAGGATGTGCTTTTGTGAAATTCAAATTTCCAAACTGAGTATCTCTGATGATTTAAGTAATAAAAAGTAAAAAGTGGCTTATGTAACATTAAAACCTATACTTACAATATAACTTTTGCACGTATCCCAAATATTAAATGATTTTATGCCTGTCCCCCTATAATTGCTTGATATTCTCTCCTTTCCTTTCCCAAATAGTTGGAGTCGATGCATTTCAAATGACATGGAGCTTGATGCCCAGCCTGCAGCATAGCGCGGTCAAATTCCAGCATTTTTACTTTGGAATATGTTTTACATCCAAAAAGATAAGCCAGGGAACAGATTCTTCCAAGAGTTTATACATGAATATTTCATAATGGACTTTCTGTTTTGTGCATCAAAAGCACATTGGTAATAAGAAAATTCAACTGTGAGTGGGGAAGTGAAGGGCAGATATGAACTATAGACATGTCCAAACTCTGGAGAGATTCAGTCTTTCCTGGGTTAATTTTATTTTCTTCTCCTTTTCTTTCTGATTCTTTGTGCTTGAAGCCATGACATCAATAAATGGGAAGGAAAACTTGAGGCAACTACACTTTTATTGGTGGCAGAAAAACTAAAAAACATCCATGTATATTGACATGAGAAGAGAGAAGTCTGTCACCTTTGGGAAGGCATGGCAGGGGGACGGTCCCAGGACCACCGGATCCAGCGCTGAGAGGGCAGCACACAGTTTGCTTCCTTTGTTGCTTTTACTGCTTTTTCTTTAAACCAGTTTTGCTGAAGGCCAGTTTTCAGTGCTCACCACAAAAGCGATACGGTGCAGGTCGAAAGCATGGCTCTTATTGCTGATATAGATGACTGTACCAAAACATATTTCTCTATCAAGAAAAAATAAATAAATAAATAAGGCCAGCCAAGATGCTCTCGTAAATAAGAAGCATGTATTTAAACATTAATGCCTTTCTCCAAATGAGCCGTATTATTCAATAACTAATTAAATGTTGATAATTATATGACTCATCTACTATCCCCAAGTTTTTCTCTAAATCAGCATAAAATTTAAAATGCTGATTTAAAATTTCATAGGAAATAGTAAAGAAGAAAGGACTGTTTAAAAGGTCGTGAGTTGCCATGTAAAAGTCTGCTGCTAAGCCAAAGGTGTGTTAACAATGAAGCCAAGAACCCAGGTACTAGGGAAACAGGCGATATTCAGGAGGGAAATCAGGACCTACAATTTAACAAGAAATTCTGTAAGTTTGAGTTTATTAAAGGTTTTATAGATCGCAAAAACAACCCCATCTTCGAAAGAATTAGGAACTTCCAAATACGTATTTCAGTGGATTTGATCTCCCAATTTTGCATGCAAAACCAAACATGCCCTCTATGGTTTTGGATATTTGCTAAAATGTTTTGAAAAATTTAGTGTTAGTCTTTAAATATGCCATCTAAAAATACATTTAGCTCTGTTTCATTCATCACTTACTCCTCTTGGTACTGTAATAATCCACGTGGAATATAAGGTTTCCCCATCTTACCAAATTTATGGAAATAGATCAGGGTTTAGAAAATATAAAAAATAAAAAAAGTTCATGGCATAAGAAATACATTCATTTCTAATTTAAGTCAATAAATGTATGTTATGTTTTTGATGGGTCCATTTAGTTTCTTTCAGTGTATACGTATTTGTATTTTTCTTTCATCTATATTTTTCATGTTATATTGCATTTAATCCGCTTTCATTCTATCTGAAATAAAATATCCATATCCCCTATATTATGACCTCAGTAGTTGGTAAAGTGTTATCTTAATTCCCTGGGGGCAGACTAGTAACAAGTGCTGATGAATCCAAACAGGGTATTACCAACTGAAAGAGCAAAGGATGCCAAAAACAAAAGTTTACCCAAAGTCAGAAACCATGCAGGAATGTGGAGACTTCCACAGGAAGGTGTAGAAACCACAAGGACAGCCACATAACTGGTAGATGGGTGGGTGGGGAGCATAGAAATTGTTATGTTTCAGGGTTTGAGGCCAAGGGTATGTGAATCAACAGCAATGGGAAGAGGGATTGATGTGAAAAAAAAGTCACTAATTTTGGTTTAATTTGTTTTCAAGAAATGACCGAGACTTAGTGGACTGGCCCAACTTAAACAACTGGAAGTTATCCATACAGCTGCCGCAAATGCAAACTTTATCTTCTACATCTTGGCATTATCCACTGTATCCAACCAAAATGCTTTCCCAATAAAAAGGGCACAATAGTTATGGTTGGACAAATGCGTGGAGAGCCAGGCAGTGCTCGCTGCACCAGATTACTGCAAGTGCCCTTCTGCTTGACCCAGAATAAATTATAACGCTCTTGATGCTTTGGCAAGGTTTCACCCAGTGTCCAAGACACTCTAGGCACTACAAACTGCTTCCTGACTCCTGCAGTGGGCCATTTTTCAGAGCTGAGTTATCACATGAATCCTTCCTTCTCTCTGCAGACTTCTTTCATCAGCATTAAATCACAGTGGTGCTGTCTATTGGGGCTCATTACTTTCACTTTTTTATTTTCCCTTGGACAGCTGTATTTTTTTCTTGCCTCTGAAACAAAAAGGCGTGAGATGCTGAAAATAAATGGTCGCGTTAACCCTTTTTTTATGATCAACTAAAAGACAAAAATGGCATTTTAATTCATGACAGTTGTTTTCTTGGACTCTCATGCATCGGGCATGGACGGCCAATGCATTGCTAAAGTTACTATTCAGAAGCTAAGCTTCTTTAAATGAATTATTAGCTCTTAGTTAAAAAGGATTAAATGACAAAAATACAAATATTCACTGTGTTTTTTCTAACTGAATTTTTTCTTAAGAGAGAGTAAAATGATACCAATGTTTAAAAAATCATATTGAATACAGACCACTTTACAATAGTCTTTACCTTCTGTAACGCCAAGCCTCTTTTACTTTAAGTTACTGTTTAAAATCAGAAAAAAACAACTTTATGAACCATTTGTTTGAAGTGCTGTACTGAGCAGTATTTTGACTATATTTAGATCACCATCACCTATATTTATAAAGCATCTTATTGTGTATATCATCTCCATTGATGCACTTACTACACTTCATTACTTTTTCATAGAGTATTTTATGGATTTGGGGGGGGAGTGCATTATTTTCTCTCTTAAAAATCATATAGAGTTTGAATTCATTCTTTAGTATTAATTATACTTTATTTAACCTTTTTAAGAAAATGCTACGCTGAATTTCACAGGTTTTTGGTATTGATTTATACCACTCTCGGTTTCTTCTACTTTGTATGCAGGACTCAGTGTGTTCGGACGTGTAATGTGAACGATGGGGCATATGCATATAAATATGTAATATTTATACATTTTAAATCTTTCTTTAAAACAAGAGAGATGATCATTTTCACACCATATTAGTCTCATTTATCTCCATGATGCCACTAATGTTGTAAAATGCTGCAGCAACATTACTAACTCCTGAAGGCCTGCGTCAGCCGTTAGCTACCCAGCCGCATTATTAGATTGTCAACATAATTCAGACATCTCATATAGAAGGAGCCAACCCGCTGGCTCCGATGCTTTGTAAATGTATTTGCTTGATGAAGTAGCTCTGAGCATATTGAGGCCTTTACTTGCTACGCATGCGGCACTTGCAGCATCAGCTCTGTTGCTGCTTCAGGAGTGCACCTAAGATCTACACCTCCGTTGTTCGGCCTTACACACTCCTCCAGTGTGTTTCCATTCCTAGTCACAAGTGAGCAGGTGATAAAATTAGCTGAAATATCAGTGTTCCATGAATCAGCATTACAAATTGATACATTTTCATTTACCTCTCCAATTAAGAGATTAAATAAAGTCTCCACATGTACAGATAAAATATTTAAGAAATGCATCAAAATGTTTACAGCGTGGAGTGATTGCTTTTGTTTTGCAAGTAATGAGTCTAGAACTATCAGGGGAGTTTTACATGTAAAAAATAGAATAAAAACCAAAATAACAGTTCGCCTTTTAAACTGAATTCAAACGTGAAGCACACACATGCAGAAGTCTAGAACTGAACTTGAGAGCAGAATGGAAAAGCAAGTGGAGATTTGTTTGAGGGACCCTTGACGCACAATGAATACAGAAAACAGGAAGGGAAGAATGGAGAGCATCCTGTCAGTCTCTGAATTGTCTTCACTTTCTGTCCCCTTTACCTTGAGATGGACCCACTTTGAATGGACTCAGCACTCCTAAATTAAGGTTCATTTAATATGGATTATTTGGGGGGTTTTTAAGTACCTCAGTTTTCATCAAAATGTGTATTCTCCAAGGAGCTGAATTGGGTAAAGAATCAATGCTCTATTAGCAAGTAAAATAACCTTTAGGTAACCTAACCTGTTGAGATAGCGGTGAGGACAAGAAAAAAATATGTAACTCTGTATGGTGACAGATGTTAACTAGACTTTTTGGGGTGATCATTTTGCAATATACACAAATATAGAACCATTATGTCGTACACGCGAAACTAATATAATGGCGTATGCCAATTATGCCTGCATAAAGAAGATAAGAGTGAGGAAATAATGTGGCCTTGTGTATTATACCTGATGGTGATTCAGGCATCGTTTTTTCCATTCTACCCTGTTTATCAATGTTTTAATTACAACAGACTCTATCTCTTATGCTGGGAGCTTATTTACAGAATCACTGATTGCAATCTGCACATACTGAATTCCTCGTATGACCTGCATAATGTGGTAGGCACACAGAAGCCAGAGGTGTAAAGGCAAGAAATAGTCTCAAGAAGAGAGAGACAAGCTCAGGGAAGAGGCGAGTCTGCCTGCCATGGACTGCAGCGTTCCGTGAGAAGTACCGCCACGAAAATGAGCAAAGTGGCCCCAGATGTGTGTTTGCAGTGATTTCTTCTGTTTGAAGGAGTTAGTGTTGATCTCCATACAGAAATATATTTTTCCAGCTTTATTGAGGTAATTGACATATAACATTTTGTAGGCCACAGGTATCCAATGTGATGATTTCGTATACAATTACAGTGTAAAATTAATTAGTGTAATAAGATTAGTTAACACCTGCATCACCTCACATAGGTACAATTTTTTTGTGGTGAGAACATTTAAGATGTTATCTCTTAGCAACTTTGAAGTATATAATGCGGTATGGTTGACTCTAGGCACAATGCTGAGTACAAAATCCCAAGCTTGCATTCATCTTACAGCTGGAAGTTGAACTCTCCGTTCAATATGTCTGCCTTCCCCTCACTCCCAGCCACTGGTAACCACCATCCTACTGTTTCTCTGAGTTCTGAGCTGGGCTTTATTTTAGATTGAACGAAGTGAGATCATACAGTATTTGTCTTTCTCTATGTGATTCCTTTCACTTAGCATAATGCCCTCAAGGTTCATTCATGCTGTCACAAATAACACGATTTTTATGGCCAAACTTCATACATAGAATATATATTTTCCCTCCCATCTTTTAAATGTGTTTGTTTGTGGATGGACACAGGTTGTTTCCATGCCTTGGCTATTGTGAATCATGGGAGTGCAGATGCCTCTTTGAGATAGTGGTTTCATTCCCGTTGGGTCTATACCCAGAAGTGCGATTGCTGATCTTAGGGTAGTTCTAATTTTAATTTTCTGAGGAACCTCCCTACTCGTTTCCATAGTGGCTGCATCAGTTCACACGCCCACCACCAGTGTACAAGGGTTTCCTTTTCCCCACAGTCCTCTCCAACCCTGATTTCTTCTTTTTTTGATGATAACTCTTCTAACGAATGTGAGATGATGTCTCATCAGGGGTTTGATTTGCATTTTCCTGACGATTAGTGAGATTGAGCATCTTTTCATGTACCGACTAGTCATTTCTATGTCATCTTTGGAAAATGTCTATTCAGGTTCTTTGCCCATTTTTTAACTGGAATATTTGTGGGTTTTGTTTTGGATTGGCTTAGGGATTTTTGCTATTGAGTTGTATGAACTCCTTCCATACTATTTTTTTATTAACCCCCTTATCTGATAAGTAATGAGTTGCCTCTTTTTTCCATTGATTGTTTGTTTTTCCCTGTAGAAACTTTTCAGTTTGTTATCATCTCACTTTTTGTTGCTTCTGCTTTGATGTCATACCTGAAAACTCATTGCCAAGGACAATTTCAAGTATTTTTCCCTATATTTTCTTGTAGAAATTTTACATTTTCACATCTTACATTTAAGTCTTTAATCCACTTTGCATTAACTTTTGTTAGTGGTATGATAGGAATCCAGTTTCACTCTTCTGTATGCAAATATCCATTCTCCCCAACACCATTTATTGAGACTATCTTTTCCCCATTAAGTATTTTTGTCTTCTTGTCAAAGATTAGTTGACCATATATGCATGATTACTTCCAAACTCTTAATTCTATTTATTGTTCTATGTGTCTATTTATTGTTAATGCCATACAGTTTTAAACACTGTAACTTTGTAGTAATAGTTTGAAATCAGAAGTATGAGGCCTCTAGATTTGTTCTTTTGTCTCAATATTATTTTGGTTATTTTTCTGTGGTTCCATACAAATTTCAGAATTAATTTTTCTATTTCCATGAAAAAATGCCATTTGAATTTTGATAGGAATTGCATTGACACTATAGATGGTTTGGGGTAATATGGATGTTTTAACAAAATTAATTCTTTTGATCCACAAACACAGGATATTTTTCAATTCATCTGTGTCTTTAATTTCTTCCATTAATATCTTTTCAATGTATACATTTTTCATCTCCTTGGTTAAATTTATTCCTAAGTATTTTTATTGCTCTTGATGCTACTGTAAATGTGATTGTTTTTTTAAGTTTACTACTTTTGTAATTATTTTTTGGAATTAGGATTGTCTTTACTTGATTTGAAGATTAAAAAAAATTATGTGGAAATTTTTTTTTAAGATTTTATTTATTTATTTTCAGAGAGAGGAGAAGGGAGAGAGAAAGAGCAATGTATGGTTGCCTCTCACATGGCCCTCACTGGGGACCTGGCCTGCAACCCAGGCATGTGCCCCGACTGGGAATCAAACCGGGACCCTCTGATTCCCAACCCACGCTCAATCCACTGAGCTACACCTGCCGGACCAAAAAAAAAAAAATTATGTGGAAATTTTGTCTTACCTTCACTCTTGAAGTGTGATCATATAACTTCTCACCTGCTAAAGATAACTAATAGTACTGATTTCTTGGTTATAAGATAGTGTCATTGTGATTTCCCTGTGAGTATAAACAAATATTCTTGTGCATTCTGGGATCATGACACAATATTTATACCACCTTTTCTTGTTTTTCCTAAGTAGAAATGTTGACATATTAAATGCATGTTCTGAGCTCTACTTATCAGAATTTTAAGAAACTTCAAATCTTTTTAGACTCTTTGTTACACTCCCATAGTAATGCTAATACTTTCTAGTGTTCTTTGAGTTATACTCATTAGTGTTTGTTCTTCCATTGGGTCATAAGTTCCTAGGTGCAGAAATCCTGTTTTATCACCATTTTATAATTTAATTTTATTAATTAATTCATTTACTATTTATTTATTCATTTGTTTCATTTTTGACCCATAATCAGTGCTGATTCTTTATTGAGTAATATTATAAATGAAAATAAATTCTTCAAGGATTCTAAAATGCTATATCCTTTGTTTCAAGTCTACAAAGAGTAAAATTTAATTTTCTTACCCAGGCTTTCCCCACAGCTCCCATGTGGGAATGCCCTCCCTCCACCGTCAGCCAGCTTGGTCCTAACTGCAGCTGGTTCTTCTGGGGGTGAGTTTATGGGTAAAAGGGTTTTTTGACCCATGTACAGCATCCTCCAATTCTTCATTTATTCCAGCTTCCCTATTTATCTTGAGCTATTCACAAATTCCAAAAAGCATAGATTAATTTTCCTTCTTGTCCTCAGGAGTCATCTGAATGTTTAGATTTATCACAGGTCAGATAAAATCTCTTCTTAACATATTTTATAAATGGTTTGTAGCACTTTAATATCTACAATTTAGAGATTACTGCAGTATTTTCAGCAGTTGCTTTATATGTATTACTTCTATCCCTTAATCTTCCCAATATCCCTACAGAGACATTAGTACCTTTTCCTTTATAAATCAGGAAACTATATCTTAAATGTTAGATATTTTCTCATGAGTTCCTGATAAAAATAATAATAAAAGGCTGCAATTCTGAATTAATTTTAAATTTGACTTTAGCATCTGATCTCTGACCACCACAACTTATTTCCAACGGTATTAATTTTTTAAAAATTAAATATACCTACATCTTCCTTAGGATTGCTGGTGTCATTCCATCATTTCAGTTCCAACCTTATAGTTACCCATAGACTGAAAGAATGATGAAAAGACACCATACATGTAATTTTTTTAGATTATAAATAAGCCTTGCTACACTGGGCAATACCGGGGTCCGAGGCATAAGGCAAAATCATTAATAGTGATCCTGCCTTTGTTCAAAATTTAGTATTTTGTCCATTATGATTTTTTTTGCATTAATTGTGGTTTTCAAATGTATATTGCATTCAGGATTTATCTTGATTAATGAGAGGGGATTTTTTTTCCCCATTAATTTTGTGTCCAAAGCAAGTACCTCATTCACTTCATCCTGTTCCCAACCCTGTAGATAAGAAATGTGTTTGTTATTAGAGAGCCATATAAAAATCAACCAATCATTATCTACCAGGCCAAAATAGGATAGGCATATTGGGAGAAAATAAAGTTAAAGTCATGATGTTGGGCTGTAAAAGCTTTTAATGACGTTGTGTTCATAAACTATTAGTATGCAAATGCATGATATGGAAGAACATATGACAGGTGCAAAGTAAAGGTAAGTCGCCTTCTCCTTCTGACAACAGCAGGGTCTGAATGTGTCACAGGAGTTAGAGGGGGTGTCACTGTGCACACGGAGCTTGAGCTGGAACTTGCAGAAGTTATGAGAATCAACCCGAGGAGACCAGGAGGACACTGCTTTTCAGGGGGTTATCAAGAGACATTAGTAAAGGTCAAGAATTGGTAGGGGTTGGAAGAAGGGTCCCAGTGAATATAACAATATTACAAACGGATCAGGAAGCTCATATGGTGAATTGGTACAAGGGAGTGCATATAATTTGATTGTGAACAGTTTGTAAGAATACCAAACCCAGGATACACCTTAAAAAAAAAAGGAGGAGACTATATTTCATAGGAAGTTTCTTGACAAAGTAAAGAAGTGTAAGGATAGGAAATTATCCCTGCATATGGAAGTCTAAAATGAAGTAATGAGGCCTACTAACAATGTGATAGAACACTTTAACTTCCATCACATACTAAAAATAATTTTATTCTATCGAAAATAATAGATGTGGCACTAACGATTATTGAGCTTATGCCATGTGGGAGGTATTGCTCCTAAGTCCCCAAAATTCTTGATACAAAGTGACAAAGCTATTAAAGAGCTCAGAAAAAAAGCTCTCTATTATTTACCATTATGAATAGTATCACTTGCATTTATTTTAGATACTTATTCATATTAAGAAATGTTATGTTAAATTATTATTTTCAGCATCTATTGTGTTATTCATAATTTTCAACTTCTTCCTACTAATGTGAAAAATCACATTGTTGATACTTAAATACTAAATCACTTTTCAGTTCCAAACATAAACACTATCTGGTTGGGATGCACCATCATTTCTTTATTTTGGTTAGTTTCCTTAGTTGACATTTTTATTTAGAAATTTTACATCTATAGTTTTTGGTATCTTCACCAGGATTTAGTACAATACTTAAGTTGAATTCATAAAGTGACTCAGGAAGTTTTTCCTCTTTTTCTCTTTTCTGCAAAAGTTTAGTTAAGATTGAGATATATCTTCCTTAAATATTTGAAAGAATGCACAAGCAAGTCTTCCTGGATCTGGAAATGTGTTGTGGTTTATTTCTTTTGGTCATTTTAGATATTTTGGAAAGGTTTAAGTATATATTTGATTTTTTTCCCCAATATCCAGGTATATTTTTCCCCAAGTTCAGACATGAGGGATGACTTAGAAGACACACAGAGATTAAAAGGCAAGGACTATGATACATCCAGAGGAAGGGGATGCAGGCGTGCATTGCACGTCTGGGCACACCACGAGCAGGAGCTCCCCTTGGATGCAGCGTTTGTGTGATCAAGCTGTGTGCACAGCCTGAACTGCCGTTTCTGTGGGAGGAAACCTGGCTTGGGAGAGCTTGCCCAAGAGCCCAGCCTCTCTCTGTAGAATCGAGTCAGCCTGTCAAACTGGTGCAGCCATTGCTGATCAGAAGTAAACAGACGAATATTGTGGGTGAAGGGAAGCTTTGGACTTTAACTAGCACATTACAAATTCAATCTCTGTTTCTCGGAAAAGAGTCAAAAGCTGAACATCAGGCAGCCCCAGAGATGGAGGATTCCAAAGCCGTATGTAAATCCAATCTTTCTCTACAATAACCCAATCAGATTTTTTAAAAGTTTCTTCTTACGAGAATTTTGATAAGTTTTAGATTTAGGACTATCCATATTCAACTTTTCACTTATCGGCATGACCTTTCAATGCCAGTGTGGTCTGCCGTCACCCGCCCCTTTACGTCTCGTTTTGCTGTTTGGTGCTTCCTCTTCATTTTAGTTTTGGTAGGGGGCTTATAAAATGTGTTAATATTTTAACAGAGCCAAATGTTTGGTTTTAAAAGTTTTTCTGTGTTGCCTTCTATTTTCTCTTTCACTTATTTCTACACACACACACACGCAAATGTGTGTACTTGTGTGCACATTAAGTGTTTATGTGTGTAAATTAGGTCAAGATTGGTTCATATATTTTATGTTTGTTCTTAATTTTTTCAGCTTTTTCTATCAACTGTTGGAAGAAGTCCTCCACAATGAGTGTAGAGTTTTTAGTTTGACTTTAATTTTTATAATGTACCCTGACAATTTTAATCTTTTTAATGGAATGATTAATCATTTTCCATTTACTATAATTACTGATAGTTTTTATCTTACAACTCTACCACTTATTTTCTGTTTAATAGAACTGTATTTTTTCTTAATCTTTTTAATTAATTGAAGAATTTTTATGTATTAATTCAATCACATAGTTAATTTATATTTAATATATTGTTTTACTATTTATATATTGTTTACCTAAAGAATTAGAGAAGTAATAAGCCAGTGCTTCCTGTTCGGTTGGGATTCTGTCTCAAGTGAAATGTTGTGAGTGTGACCACATGCTAACCTCCCTCAACACAATGACCGTTCACGTGTACAATTTTGTGTATGAAGTTCCCAGGGAAGATGAGAGAGGGGAGTAGTTGTGAATTAAAATGGTGCACCAGTCTTATCTGTGCTTGCTTCTAAGATGTGGGATTGGAGCTGAGCATCTATGTGTGTATCAAGGGTCCCCAAATGTAGGAAAGACAAGACCACCTGCACTGAGACCTGAGAGAGCCCCCGTGTTGTGTGGGCTGCTCAACTTTGCGCTCGCTACCCAATCACTTCTTTACCACCAACACAACATACGACAGCAGAGGAGGGGACCTTAAGTTCAATAAGCTATTTTAAATGGCTACATCTGAGACAAAGGAGACAACTCCATACTGTCAGTCTGTAACGGAGAAAGACCACATACACAGAAAAGGTAAATGGGATTACTCCTATAGACACCTTCTCAGATGGGATCCTTTCAGTTGTTCATAGCTGGGAACAAAGTTTCAGTGCCCTCCACTGTGAGGCACTGGCTGTAAACATCAAGTCAATATGTAGCATTTAATGAGTAATAATTAAAACTAGAAATATGATTTTATATTAAGAATTCATGCGCAGATAAACAGGTACTATCATGTAAATGTGTCCTAATAAATAACTAAAATAATTTGAGATAAGTCTATTTAACAGTTACCTTCAAGATGGTGAGAAGGAAATAGCAGATATTCTGTATTTAAACCTATCTATTATTTATTTGCTTGTTTGTTTGTTTTTGTCTTGCCAACATAACTTGAAATTCTCTCATATTCCTTGTGACTTTTTCTAATCAGAACATGTGAGGGGAAAGTTCTGACATTCCCTAGTGTGTAGCCTTTCCTGAACTGGTATTATCTTTGATTTAGTCTCGATGCTACTGAACTATTAAGGTCACGTTTTTATGTATAAATGATGTTTGAAAAGTCAGGTCAGTTGGTGACATTGTGAGATGAATCACAGAGGGACGTCTGCACGTCATAAGTCAGTGTCCGTGGGAGAAAGCATTTCCATCAAGCAAACCCCCGGTTTGGATGTTAGGTCACGTGTCTATATTACCATCTCCCAATCGGTCACCCGTCTATCTTGTCCCTCCGACATAGGATCCTACACTGTAAGATGCAATTTCCTATGACTTATTATTTTCACCTTTTCCATCTTTTCCCAGTACTCTTCCTATACTCCACTATTCTGTTGAGAATAAGGAAGTAATTTTCCACTTGGAAGTCAGAACATTCTTCTTAACTGCCAAGATGACAGAAAATAATTTCATTTGACAATTGCTGGTACTGTATCAAAAAGGTTTCAAAACTCTTTTACAAAATTCTTTTCCAGAACACTGTTCTTCTCCTTCTCCTTCTCCTCCTCTTTCTCCCTATTCCCTCTTAACATTCCGGCTAACTAAGCTACGCTTTTTTCTATCGGGGGCCCCAAAGAATGCCAACTCATAAAATGGCCAACAGTAGGTATGTTGTAAATGGAGAATTTTTAGACTTTTCTTTAGCATAATTTAAACCATTCACTCTTAGGAATTTTTAAACTTTAGCTCAGCTGGTCCAACTATGTTTGGTAAAAATATATTATGTTCTAAATCAAATAATTAATAATTACATGCCAGGCATATATATGCCATACTCTTACAGGAGAATAAGGATAAGGATTCTTTATTTTCAATTGTAAAGAAGAAGTGAAATAACTTCCATTGGACGGAGGTTGCAGAGGCGGCATGTATTGTATCAGTCACTGTGTAAGTCAGGTTACTTTCCGCTATAACATTAACTTAAGTGAAATGGTGGGCCCTCTGCTAGGTATAAATATCACTTACTTCAGTCCCTGTTTTTCTCATCCTCTTTACTATTATTTCACTTGTGTTTGAAAATGAGCTTTAATGTTCTCTGACTATGGGAGAATGTGAAAATTGCTTACTATATTGTGTAAAAATTACACACTGTATGAAAAATTGTAGAGGTTCATGTACTGTTATTCTCTTCCTGGAGGCATAAGATTTGCTTCTAGCACTTTGCAGGTCTCGGCTCGAATCAGCTGTATCCAGTCCATGTCTGAGATGATTTGAGCCTGGTTACAGTGTTTGTAAATTGGGACGCGACACTTTCACCCTCAACTGATCTCGTTGGGAAGCCTGGGCTGTTAACCAGGACACCGCTTCCTTCGCAGGTCCTGGCCTTCCGGGGGTCCCTTCTCGGCGCGGGGAGGCTGCCGAAAGTCCTGGTGGCTCTGAGGCCGTTCTGCCGCTGTTCCTCCCTGGCCTTTTGTTGCACACAGCGTAGGTCCCAGCAGGTGCTGTGAGACAAAGCGTGATGCTGAATATTAAGCTGACTTTGCTGTGGGTTCCTTTCTCCATGATCTTGGCTACTCAGGTGCAGGTATCCTTAGTAACTCCCACAGCATTCTTACAATTTGGGGAGACTGCAGAAGGTGTGACTCTGAGCCCCTTATTGCGCGTCAATTGTCAGTTGTCTGTCATGGAAAGTTAGTGGAGAATGATGGACTTGCCTGAATTCATTTGTCTTCTCTTCACATCTTGGACATTTCATCCCAACTAACTTCAGTTGCTCTATAATTCATTCAAAGAACTGTTTTACTTTTTTATGCAGTTTGTTTTATTTTATGTCCCTGGAGCTGTTTGATTAAAACCTACTCATTGCATCTAAAAGCAGACATATAACAGTATAATAAATGGCGAAACTTAGCTTATTTATTTTCTAAGAAACAGAGCGACCCAGGGCCATATAGCTGCTGACAGGCACAGTTGGAAAGAGGATTCTGGTTCTTGAGAGTAAAAAGGAAACTCTGGTCTCCCAACTTCCTCTCCTGCTATGTTGGTTTCCATGTGAGAACTCAATTATCATATTGGGAATGGGAAGATGTGATATGATTCATCAGACCATTGAAGGAATCACTATTTCAATTAGATCACAAAGCTGTCTACCATTTTCACTAGTGTTGGAAGAACAGATGTAAACCTAGTCTTTGTTTTGAGTCAGATAATTGTTGTTCATTGAAGACCTTTTGTAGAACTAATTTTGCCCAGTTTCTTAAAAGTACTTTATTTCTTTTTAGAGAGAGGGTGAGGGATGGAGAAAGAGAGGGAGAGAAACATTAATGTGTGGTTGCCTCTTGTGCGTCCCCTACTGGGGACCTGGCCTATAATGCAGGCATGTGCCCTGACTAGGAATTGAACCAGTGACCCTTTGGTTTGCAGGCCGGCACTCAATCCTTTGAGCCACCCCAGCTGGGGCATTTTTTGCCCAGTTTTATTACTTTAACCTTTTTTTAAAAATGCTAATATTGAACTTTAAAATATTAGTTATAATTTTTTTACTCATTAAAATATTATAGGTGTATCACAATGACTACTAAATATTTTCAAAATTAATCACACACAGTGACCAGGATTTATCTTCTTGCTAATATTTCTCCTCAACTGTAAAGATTTTTATTTTTCTTAGAGTTCATGCTCATTCTTAAAATACACTCCAATCCCTATGTTTACTTCAACTGTACTAAACCATGTGTTAAATTACCTTGTGAGTAATTACCAGAAACATTTTTATAAATAATAAAAATAGAAACAAAGTTGAACATTATAGTAGTTATGGAGTCATACCTTCTATTCAATACTATAAGTTATTCAATAAATTTTCACCATACAATTATTAAGTTTCTACTTGCATGTTTCTAGGTTTGGAAATAATATTATGCAAATTTTATATTACTTAATTTTTTTCTGGTAATGAAAATAAAATGGATATATTTTAGGAAATGTAGAAAAACAGCCCTGGCTGGTGTAGCTCAGTGGATTGAGCGCAGGCTGGGAACCAAGCGGTCCCGGTTCGATTCCCAGTCAGGGCACATGCCTGGGTTGCGGGCCAGGCCCTTGTGAGGGCCATGTGAGAGGCAACCATACATTGCTGTTTCTCTCCCTCTCTTTCTCCCTCCCTTCCCCCTCTCTAAAAAATAAAATAAAAATAAAATCTTTTAAAAAAAAAGAAAAACAAATATATGAATATTTGCATAAATAAATTTCAATATCATCACTAAAGAAAGTGAAACATGTGAAGTATTTCTTGGAAAAATTTAACAACAGTTTGAAAATTGGTAAGATACTGTAATGAATGCCAATACTGTTATGTGTTTATGCAGACACACACCGAAGAGTCAGGTTTCATACTTATTCTTTTTTTATTAAGACCTTATTTTGTAGGGCTATTTTAGTTTCACAACACCAATAGTGGAAAAGTAGAGCTATCCCACATATCCTCACCCTCAGGCTCCCCACTATCAACATTCCCCACCAGAGCTGTACACGTATTACAACTGATGAGCCTAATTTGACACCTTATGATTACCCAAAGACCACTGTTTGCTCTGTGGTTCACTCTTGGTGCTGCGCATGCCGTGGGTTTGGACAGATGTATCGTAAAATGGATGTATTCATTATTATGATATCATACAGAGTATTTTCACTGCCCTGAAGAATCCTCGGTGCTCTGCCTATTCATCCCCCACCCCCTTTACCTCCTGGCAACCATTGATGTTCGCACTGTCTCCACAGTTTGCCTTTTCCAGAATGTCACAGAGCTGCAACCCTACAATATGCAGGCTTTTCAGATTGGCTTCTTTCACTTAAAAATTAAGTTAAGTTTTCTCCACTTTTCCCCTTGGCTTGATATCTCATTTCTTTCACACTGAATCATACTATGCATTTTTGATATGTAATTTAATTCTATTATAGTCAGAAATCCTGCTTTGTATGAATTGACTCCTTCTAGACTTGTGTAGACTCAATTTATAGGCCAAAATATGAACCATCTTGATAAATATTTTATACACTCTTGGGAACAATGTGCATTCTACTGATGCTGTTCAGAAAGTTCTGTGTCAATTTTTGTCAAGTTACTTGATAGCATTGCTTAACTCCTCTATTTTCTCACTGATTTTCTGTCTACCTGCTCTATCAATTATTGAGAGAAAAAGAAGTGTTAACATTTTATTCTATTTTCAGTTTTTTCCTTAAAATTCTATCCATCTTTCCTTCATATCATTTGAAGCTCTGTTTGTAGGTACATAAATGTTTGTATTAGTTATGTACCCTTGATGAATGAATCCCTCTGTCATCAGTAAATGTAATGTGTACTTCAGTTTTAGAGGTATGTTTTGTTCCTAAACACACTTTGTCTGACATAACAGCCACTTCAGTTTTCTTCTGATTAGCATCAGTATGTTCTACAATAGTCTACCCTTGATCTTTTCATCTTTTCGTGTCTTCATGTGTAAAGTAAGCTTCTAATCAGTAACATATAGTTAAATTGTGTGTGTGTGTGTGTGTGTGTGTTTTAAATCAAGGACCTTCAATGAGCCAGTCAATATGCTAGAGGTTGAAACAAAAATATAAATCAGACTGTGTCCTCAAGGAGCTAAATAAGCACTGAGATAAATAAGCCCATATGTACCCAGCTAACAATACACAACACGGGAGGCCAAGGCAGGTGATTGTAAACAGGATATTATGAGTTCTCAGAAGATGCAATGATCTCGTCAGTCTAAATTGTAACTTTATCTTATCATTTAAGTGACTATGCAGGTTGTTGATCTAACCTATTTAAAATACTAAGACTGTGTTAAATAAGTTAAGGTGGAAGAATGCACCATACGAAACATGACACGACTAAATATATTCCTATTCATCACTCCTTAGTTCAGCAGATCAGGGCCAGAGAAACCAGACACCAATGAGAGGGAAAACGGCATTTACCAGAGAAAATAGCTGAGCCTGGAAATAAGCAGTAGTTTCTCACGCTGCGACATTCTGCAGTTTGATCAGGGAAAAATGAAAAGCTACAGGGAACAGATATGAAAAGCAATTTAAAAAACAGGTGAACTGGATAAAGAAAAATAACATCCTACTAAATTTCAAATGTGCATCAATGAGAAGCAGTGCTTACAGACAAAATATAGCAATGTTTCCAAATATTATCAAAACCCTTGAAATGATTAGTTGCAAAGGTCTGTCATAATATCCCATTGTGTCTTTGGGGAAAATAATTTAATTATGACATGGTTTCAGATGTTCAATAGAAGTTGTGATTCCATTTTAATCAGTACTTTCTCTTTTATCTTCTGCACCTTAGGTCAATTTCTCAAACAGAAGACCCTTACTTTTTTATTTTGTTCACACTTGTTTAAAATACTAACTATTTTTGTTATATGATAGCTGTTACTAATAAGCTCAGGTGTTTTAAACAATGACCACTCTCAGTTCAGTGTTTTTAGAAAAATTCTGCTACTGACCAAGTAAAGAGACATACCATGGTAGTTGCTGGAGTCAGAGTGACCTTGACCTTTAGATGGTTGGTGATGAAAGTTCTATTATGGAATTCCAAAATCAGGCCTGATTGGTCCTGTAAATTCAACCATAATCTAAGATGAAGCGTGTGGTCTTCTGAGGTATAGAGATTTTTTATATATACTTCAAATAATTTTATAGATCCCCATGATTTCTATTACAAGGGAACTTTCGGTATAAAAATAAAAAAAAAAACCATAATGACAAAGATTTCCATAAATTCAGAAATAATTTTTTGATAATTCAGTTTTTAGGAGCTCATTTTTATTGTATTTTTCCATTACCATTTATCCCCCTTACACCCTCTTCCGCCTCCACCCACCACTCCCTCCCCTGTGCACTCACCATGGCGCTGCCCATGTCCATGTGTCCTTTTTCTTTTTTGCTCGGCGCCCCCAGAGCTCAGCCTGCTCTCTATCTACGAGTCTGTCTGTTTCGCATGTTAGTTCAGTTTGTTCATTCGATTCCACGTGTGAGTGAAATCATACTAAGTAATAATTGTAATAAATGCATTGGTAGTCTTTACAACTGTGAGAGAGCATGCACGAAGTGCACAGACGCCATGCTTGTTGTACTTGGAGTTGGCAAAACTTACTGAAAAAACTCCAACACCATGGTCGACGGTCCACAAGAAATGAATGAGCTCAAGCATTACTGAGTCTCTCAGATCTAGAAATCAGAATAAGTGAAAAAAGTGGTCATACAGTGACCCTCTCTTATCTGCAGGGAATAAGTTGCAAGACCTGCCCCGGATGCCTGAAACCACAGAGAGTACCAAAAACGATATCCACTATGTTTTAAATTGTGTGTCCTTCTGAGTGGTGTGATGACACGCAATTTAGCAGACACCAAGTCAAGTACTTTGTACAATGTCTACTGTGAAAATGATGAACAAGTGGAAAATTATTTGTCATAAACTATGCTCCATTTTTCTAAAAATTCTCTTCTATAAATACATCACCATTTTTTCCTCCTTTTATATGGAAATATTGTTTCTAAAAACATATTGAGCCCCTGCTTTCAGTTATTGAGAGTACACACTGCGAAGTGGATTTCTGGATCACATGGTGATTCTATGCTTAAGTGTGTGAGGCGCAGCCATACCACTTCCCACCAGGGCTGCGCCTCTGTACGGGGACAGAAGGACATCCCTGTGTACCAGCCTTCCCACCAGCACTATTCGCAAGGTTCAAAATGAGGAAGCAGCCCAATCGATCATGGACAGATGAATGGGTAAACAAAACGTATGGCCATCAGTGCAACATTATTCAAACTTAAATAAAATTCTGAAATACGCTGCAATATGGCTGTGAAGTAACCATTATGCTAAGTAAAATTAGCCAAATACAAAGGGGCAAATACTGTATGATTCCACTTTCATGAGGTATGTAGAAGAGTTAAATTCACAGAGACAGGAAGTGGAATAGCGGCCACCAGGATCTGGGTAGAGGGGAGAATGGCAGTCATTCAATGGGTACAGAGATTCATTTTGGGGTAATGAAATATCCTGGGTGCAGAGGGTGATGATGGTTGCACAGCAATGAATGGAGAAGCCAGTGCTGCCCCAGGAAGTAAACGGCATCTCAAGGGAAGAGCAGACTTGCTTAAGCCCAGCTGTTATGGAAAGGAGAGACGAATGGTCAAGCCAGAGTGTGAGGAGTGGAAGACGGGGTAACCCATACCAGCAGGCGACCGTCTGCCTCTGCCCTGCTCAGGGTGAGTGTGCGTGATTGGTGCGGGGGGCGGGTAAGCACACATATCTGTACATAATTATAATGTATATGTCATACATATTACATGTGATATACAATAATACATATTCATAAATATAGATGCTAATATATAAGAATATATTTATATAGTGTACAGAGAGTGAGAGGATACATATACATGTGATGCAAAGATATACATAAAGAATATATTTTTCAACTATTCAAGGTTGAGACAGCGTATCCAATGAAGACATGAAAATATGCTTATCAATTACCAAGTATGTTAAATTTTCCTTTTTGCAATTTATGATGTGTTAGCTTAATATATAGGCTGTTAACAATTTAGGGCATCCAAAGAAATTCTTGAATTTTAAAAATAGGTCAATTTTTTTATTTCAGTTTATTGGGGTGACATTGGTTAATAATACTATATAAGTTTCAAATGTACCACTCTATGTTCAAAAAAATAACAATGATAGTTTTAGGAAAAATCTGAGTTATGGCAGTGACTTAAGTGACTGAATAAGATAGCACCAAGAGGCTGTCTGTCTTTGAGAACTCTAGTTTTCAGTCATTGGCAGAGAAACGTCTTTCACTAGTAAATGTGCAAAAGAAAGACAAATAGTGAAAAATAAAAGTCAATTGCATATACTGCAGTTTTTTCATCTACACTTTTTCAAAAGTCACTTACACATCTACACAAAATACCACTCTTAAAACGGTTAAAATGTCGTTGCATTTTCTCGAATGTAGTTGTTTTCCTTTCAGGAATACTATAGGCCCACGTAGTTTCCTGAAGGACCTCATTTCCTCTGAAAGTAAAGGGAGTTCTAAGCAAAGACGAAGTTTCCAAAGTGCTGGGGTTTTCGTGCTTGGCCAGAATCCTCACTGCACCTCAGGTGCACCCAGACAGCCAATGAGCTCCACCTCCAAGGATAATGAGTAACAGAGGGTGAAAAAAATCCTTTTTCCAGTTACCTCACGACAGCACGCAATCCCTACTCTGTATTTTACGGTGGCAGCCAAGGATTGATTAGCATGCCCGTCACCGGAGTGATGTGCAGCTGCGCAGATGACGGGCTGGCGAAAACCCCGTCGATGTAATGTTTCTGTAATGCTCGGATATCGATGGCTGCAGGGAACACCGCGCCGATTGCGCACCTCTGTCATCTATCACTAATCTCATGTCACTGCTAAGATGTATAACTGTAATTTATAATGCACAAAGTAAAAGGTGACGGTGAGACTTCCCATCCAAGTAATCTGTTAAAGGATTCATTTTTGAAAAGTTTATTCTAAGTACTTAGGAGAAGGTTTGGTGAGTGAAGCTTATTTAAAAGTGAAGGTGATAGATTGCAGTCATAGAACGGATGGGATGGAAGGATTTGGTGGGGGTCGCTGTTAGTTTTTGTTGTGGGGACATCCAAGCAACTGCCCTGCCAAAATTTTTGGTTAAATAAGGGTCCCATCTCACTAATGGTAGGCTAATTTAAGACATGTGGCAAGTGCCCTCATTTTAAAAGCATTTTGACGTGTTTTAACTTGTATTTTGACCATGTCACTTAATAAGATTGTTGAGGAAGGAATTCCAAGGCTTTTTAAATAATTAAGTAGTCAGATATTAAAATGTACTCATCTATCTGATGTAACTCCAGTAGCACAAGGACGGGAATAGGACATTAGGTGGTTATTCAAGAGTGTAATCTCTCGTGCCAAAAACAACCTATGATTTTAATCAACTTGACTTTGTTTGACATTAGTTTTCTTCATCTATAAGACAGTTTGATTTAAATGATATACGTGATTATAGTTGAATTGGATTCAAAGAGTTTCCTTAGAGCAAAAACCAATTATTCAAACACGTTCTTTTAAAAAATAATAGGAAAAAATCCTAAGTAATTGATGTTTCACAAAAAATAATTTCCCAGCCATGTGGAAATATAAAGCCATTTTTTACTTTATTAATTTTTGGATATATAAGCAGATTTTTAAGTAATACATCTCAATACATTTGATTTTATCAAAGTTAAGAGGAAACACAAAAAGAGTTCTTAGAAACACATTTCTGCATGAATATAACTGTAACTAGGTTTGCCCACCAACTCTCAGAAAAGCTTGGTAGGTCCCTGCTTATAAAGGAAAAAGAACTCAGTCTGAATTGCTTGAAAATAAGGCATCACTGAACATTTTCACAAATAAAATAGGTTATTAAAGTACTGATTCTAAGACCTTTAACTCACTATTTAGGGATACAAGTGAAAGTCATGTCCATAAATTACTCTAAAATGAAGTCGGTGCAATAACACAACACCATAGTACATATGCATGTCCCAATCAGGAAGCTTTCACGCAGTTTTGTTTCCAAAAAATTTATCTTTTCCCACGGTGTTATAGACACACTTCAGTTGTGAATTAGACTGAAAGTAACAACTCCTTCATAGAATGTAGTAATGTTTTGCTTATTTAAATAGCATAACTGAAGGTAAAGAAGAAATAGGGAAAATTCAGAGGAATAGAATGAGGAAGAAGGCGAGGTGTCATTCTCAGGTCTGGTTTTCCGATATGCAATGTTTTAAATTTTGCTGTTTCTCCCCGGGTTTACTGAGGTTAAGCTGACATGTAAAGAACAGCACAGACGTCATGTGTGCAGGTTGAAGGTGCCCGTTCCCACGATGCTATCGCCATGAAAAAGGGAATGATCACATCCCAAAGCTCCCAAGGTCCCCTGGTCTTCCTTCATTTTGTTTCTTAGAGTTTGTTTTAGTTTTGTGATAAAACACCTAACGGGAAATCTACCCTCCTAACAAACCCCGAATGGGCAAAACCATGTTGTTACCTGTAGGCACTGCGTTGTACAGCAGTTCGCCAGAGCTCACTTGCTTGTCGTAACTGAAAAGATACTCTCACTGAACAACGTTTCATTTGCCCACCCCAGCCCTGGCAGGCACAAGTGTGTTCTCTGCTTCTATGGGTCTGACTCTTAGATGCGTCGTGTGAGTGGAATCGCGTAGTACTATTTTTCTGCAATGGGCTTATTTCTCCCAGCATAATGTCCTTCTGGCCCATCCATGCTGTTGCAAATAGTAGGATTTCCTTCTTTTTAAAGGCTGCATAATATTAAATTCTATTTATATACCATATTTCTCTATCTATTAATCTGTTGATGGTTATCTGGTTTCCATATCTCAGTTGTAAATAGGGCTGCAATCTGTTCAAGATCCTGATTATAATTATTTAAGAAATATGAGGTCTGTCCAGAAGTCATCTACTATGTAACATGAAAAATAGAGACATTTATTGAAGAAGATACAAGAAATGTTGTACAGAGGACAATGATGCCCCGGTCCCTTTCAAAGTAGGCACATTGGGACCTCACACAGTTCTCCCAATCACCATCAGCTTGTATTTTCCTGAATCTCATAAACAGTCTGAAATATCTTCCCTTTCAACCATGATTTTAGTTTTTGGAAAAGTCAGAAGTCACAGGGCACCAAATCTGGGCTGTAGGGGAGCTGAGTCACCAGGATAATTGGATGTTTCACAAAAAAACTCTGTATGACACATGACACATGAGTGGACATGAGTGTGATGAAGCTGCCAATCACCAGTTTCCCATAGCTGCAGCCTTATGAATAATCTGAATAGTTTCCACAGAGGAATGTTCAAGCTTAATGCAAAATTTGATGCAAATTCATTGCTTTACTCTCAGTCATTTTGAATGAGACGGCCACACAGCGCACATGCTCACTCAATGGCATCTACTGCCCCCACTGACTAGTACAGTGAAGTCATCATTGTTCACACATGCACATTCCAGTCCACTCTCCTTGGCTGCCAGGTTACATCAGTGTCATACAAACCATTCTCACTATGTTGACAATGGCTGAACATTTTCCAGACAGACCTCAGTATACCCAGAAATGTAATTGCTGGGTCATATGGTAACCCTGTTTTTAACTTTTTGAGGAACCTCCACACTGTTTTCCAAAGTTGCTTCACTATTTTACATTCCCACCAACAGTGCACAGTGTTCAAATTCACATCCTCTTCAACACTTGTTACCTTTCATTTTCTTTTTGTAAGAGCCATCCTGACAGCTGTGAAGTGATATCTTATGGTAGTTTTGATTTTCATTTCATTAATAATTATTGGGATCTTTTCAGGTACCTATTGGCCATTTGTATGTCTTTGGAAAAATGCCTGTTCAAGCTTTTTACCCATTTTTATTGGGTTGTTTTTACTATTGAGTTCTACGAGGTCCCTTATACATTTTGGACATTAACTTCTCATTAGAGGTGCATGGTTTAAAAATATTTCTCAAATTCCTTAAGTTGCATTGTCATACAGTATGAAAAAGGCAAATCTTTTCTATTAAGGAGTGACACCAACACATTTGTCACCCGGTGGAGATGCTGAGGTATGTATTGATGTGTCGGGATGATGGTGGATCCTGGTCACAGTTATTTGGAAACACATACACTTGATATACTCTGTAAATTTGTTTTCTTGCAAGATTTAAATGTTTATGAAGGGTGTTAGCAGCAATGCATAAATTTCCTGTATTATCAGATTGCTCAGTGAGTGTCTTAAACAACATGTGCCTATTTCCTAATTAACAAAAAGAATTCAATTTCAGGGAAAGAAGGTGAACTGCAGTGGCAAACCCTTGCCATGGTTCCCTCTAGGGAATGGCGCTGTCTTTGGATAAAATGAGCTTTCATGTCTCTTGAAAATATGTCCCAGTTTGCCACTTTTGGCCTCTGTTTATATTTCAGAATTAGCCCATCATGTTGTTGTTATTAAATAATTAGCAGAAAATCTGCAATTGAAGGGGCTGATCCCTATATTCTGGATACTTCTACTAGGCAAGCCCGGATTTTAAATGCAACTCATTAAACTCAATGGAGTGAGGAAATATCATTATAAAAAAATACAACAAATCAAACGATAGCATGAAATGAAAATAATTTAACTACTTTTATTTATCCTCTTTAACCACTTATCTAACTGTTACACACGCTCATATTTAGTTTAAATCCTTGTACATAATACCTCCGTTCAGTGAACCCCAGCAGTTTGGTGAACTGCTGTCTGCAGTTTCTCGAAAGTTCATTGTCACTTTACAGATGAAGACATCAAGTGTAGTACTCATAGGTTCAAACTCTAAGCAAATTCTCTAGTTCTGTATATGCTTATCTTACAAGAAAGAGAGAACTGAGGTTCACAAACTCTTGATTCACCCTTATCCTTCACATCCCCCCTCAGATTCATGACCCGATCCAATTATCAGTGCATACCAAAAACTCCATGAAACCTATCTTCTACATAATTTAATCAGTAATCGCTTAAACAAGCACCCGGAACTATACATAAATATTAATTTTAAATGTTTTAGAAAAAAGTATTTTAAAAATAACTAAATATCATCTATTATTATATTCATCTTCACATTGGAATCCTCAATTCTAATGTTCTTCCTATTAAAATGAGAGAAGTTAGTAGTCTTCACTCACTTTTCTGTATTGGTATTTGTTCCGTCGCTTGATTTCAAGCACTACTTTGAGCATCTAAAACTGGAAAAATGGATAGAGGAAAAAACGAATACTTCCCAACACCGAAAAGTCAAATATTTGCCAGAAACTAGTAGGAAATGACCATGTCCTCCACGTTTGTCAAGTAATGGAAACACGTGTCACTACAATGAACTTAGCTGAGCACAGCGTTATGCTGAGTCTTGGGAGTGAAATGTTGACCATGTGAGTGGTCTTAGGACCATGTCCAGGCAATTCAATGACGGAAGAATCTCTTAAGGAAACTCACTAACGATGCCCTATGGGGTCACTCCTGCCACAGACCCTTCCTTCCTACAATCACCATTTTCTTGGAGGGACCACGTGGCGCATTTGGTACAGAAGCTTGCCTGGCAGTGATAGACAGGCGACCCAAATAAAACTGACAGCCAGAGGCTATCGATAAAAAAATCGTTACTTCACATCCAAATATGGTATTTAAAATATGCAGTTCTATGAAGATCACCCGAAAAATCGCTTTTATTTTCAGGAAGCTCTTAAAATCTCACCATCTCTCTTACCCCACAGCATCAAATTCAGTGTTTCCCAAGTGCTCACGAGAAGCTGAGGGAAATCCCACGTCTGCGTGAAAGTCTGGCTGCAATTCCGTCCAGAGAACAAAGACCACTCTCTCTCCTACACCTTCCGAAAATTACATGAGTTTCTTGTGTTGGCCAGTGGTGATCTGGTACGTATAGGGAAGGGGATTCTGAGAAATGAAGTCCCAGCTGATTCCGTAAAATGTGGAGGAAAATTCAGAAGGGTGGAGGGAGTAATGCTAAGTTGGCAACAGATTATCCAACACAGATAAATAATCACATTCAAACATCCAGTTGCCCCTTGCTTTATGAGTCTTATGTCATAAAGACTCATAAACTTCTCATAACCAAGTTAATTATGAATTTTTTAGTGTTTAAATTTCAAGTCTGATTAAGATTTGCAAGTTCAACTGTTTATTAAAGGTCAAAATATAATAACTTAGTGTTTTGTCTTTCCAAAGTAGAAATCTGGGACTATCTCAGCTATAATTAAGAAATATGTGGGTATTTTTTCAGGCAACTATTAGTAGGCAGTATATTGATTTCACAATATTAGGAAAATAAAGGACAGCTACATAAAAGAAGGAGTAACTGAATTCGATGATTTGAGGCCAGTGTTAAAACAGAGAATCTCTCAGGATTCAGTTCCAAGAATGTGCATATTAAAGAAAAAGACATATTTCAGCTGGAGCTTAGAAGGGAAGAAGATAAGTCTGCCTAGGGAGACAGGAAAATGTAAGGCTTCTATAATTGTTCTGTTATTTATAACAGAACGCTGCCCAGGCTATTATTCTAAAGAGAAATATTTTTCTAACGAACTTGAAAGTGGGAGGTTGAAATTTTTCAGGTTTTGTCCTCAGTCACATGAACAGAACAGCTCTTCTCTCGTCAGCGGCTGCAGCCAGGACACCCCTCAGACGTCAGTGTCATTTCTGAGAACATCCTCCTGGCGAAAATGGGGGCATTAGGAATTCAATAGAAAAAGACAACAAGGGACAAAGTGACTAGAATTTAAAAACACATTCCCTGAACCCAAGTTTGCTCTCTAATGAAAAATAAAGACCGTTGTCGGCTGCACATTAAAGATATTAACAGACTAAACATAGTTATTCTCAGGCTTATAAGTGGCATGCATATTTCTACTTTCTAATATATTTCATAGATCATGAGTAAGCCACTGTGACAGAATTTATGCAGGGAGATATGGGGGGTGTTCTAAATATGTCCAAGGAGATATCCGAACATTGATTAACCTGAAAAAGCAAACGATTCCTTCCCAATAGTTTAACTATATTTGCGAATTAAAGTTATGTTTAAATAATGGTCATGGTTTCCATAAAAGAGATAAAACTGGCCTGTTTCAGTGGGATAAGAGCATACTTCATTTTACATGGTCATTTTTCAAAGTTAGCATAGCACCAGGGGATGAACACGCAATATAGTAGTTTCAAATTAAAAGTTTGATTCTTTAAAAAAACATAAGACTCTTGATACACCCCTACCCTGATTATTTTAAATTGTTTAACACATTCATACCTTTAATACAATGCTAATTCATCATGAGGGAAATTTTCTTGGCTCCCAATTTTTAATTTCTATGTAAGTGCCCTTAATGTATTTTGTATATCTTTACTTCCTATAACCTTTATCTCAAAAAGCATTATTAGATAATTTGTTCCACTAAGCTTATATTCTCTGTCCTTTTGCATCATTTTTCATATACATAGGAATGATTAAAGGAATAACCAAAGAGAGAGAACTTCATCTGTAGTTATCTAAATGATCTGATTTGTACCATATCATATAAATCTATTCAGGGCAATCCTATAGATCAGCTCAAAAGTTTTGAATTTAAAAAGAACATTTAAATTTAATAGAGATTTAGTTGAAACAAGCATTTTCTTTGAGAATAGATGATGGTACTATAGTAAGAAATCAAATAACTTTAGTTTAATTCCTAATTTTCTTTTTATTAAATGTATTGGGCTGATATTAGTTAATAAGATTATATAGGGTTCAAGTGTACAGTTCTATAAGATGCGTCTTCATATCGCACTGTGTGCCCACCATCCAAAGTCAAATCGCTTCCCATCACCATTTATTTAACCGGCTTAACCCTTTAAAATCCCCTCACCCTCTTCCCTCTGCTAAACACCACACTGTTGCCTGTGTCCTTGAGTTTTTGTTTGTCTTATTTATTTGTTGCTTTTAGTTTTAGATCCCACATATGAGTGACATCATATGGTTCTGAATCTTTTCTATCTGACATGTTTCACTTAGCATGACATTCTCAAGGCCCATCCATGTTGTTGCAAATGGCAGTATTTCATCTTTTCTCACGGCTGAGTAGTATTCCGTTGTATTTATGTGCCACATTTTCTTTGATCACCTATAAAAGGACACCTTGCTTGTCTCCATGTTTTGGCCACCATGAATGATGCTGCAGTGAACAGAGGGGTGCAAGTGTCTTTGCAGATAAATGTTTTCAAATTTGGGGGGCAGCTACCCAGAAGAGGGGTTTCTGGGTCATATGGTAAATCTATTTTTAACTTTTTGAGGATCTTCCATGATTTTCTTTAATATAAACTCCTGTTCTTGTCCCCTAAGAGGTTGTTTGGCATAAAGGTTTTGACCATGAAGACATCTTTACAAAGCTTTTCAAATTCCTTTGGAATATATGTAGGCAACTTGTATTTTCGCTGCTCAGTGCTTCAGCATTTGTGATTCTACAGTGACAAGGAGCTTTCACTAGCGTTTTTCTTGTCAGTGCACAAATAAAGAAGGAAATGTGTCCGGATTTCATCTCAAGGCATCAGGCCTGAAGTCCCAATCTTCATGGGGACAGAGGCCTCAGACACTTCCTCTTAGATATATTTGTTTGGAGAAAACAGAATCCCCATGAATGCATCCCTACCATCAAATTTTTTAATTTGTTCTGAAACAAGATTTTGTTTGTATTTATGAAGGTACTGTCAACATCATTCTCCATTTTAGTCATCCAGCAGTGGTTGGGAGGTAGGGTCTTTCCAAAAAGTGTAGTGTGGCGACACCTTGTGGTCTCTCTGAAATATTCAGTTTCACCATGTAAATGCTCATACTGGTTTATCACATTCGTAAATGCTATACTATTGTGCATTGATATTAAGATAGGAAAAACAAGTCTTTAGTTGCTAGTTTGCGATTAAAAATGCATTCATAGCATCAACATGGAGGGTCACTTTCAAAAACTAAAACATATGACAAGTTGCCTTTTGTGAAACACAATGCTTTTCCCTTCTGTGAAGTAAATGTCCAAAGAATATTTATCAAATGCTGAATATTTTTAGAGTGTAATAGTCAACTATATCATAATAAAAGTTGGAAATTATAAATTCATCAAATTAATACTTTTTATTTATTTATTTGTTTATATCCTCGCCCAAGGACATGCCCCTTGATTTTAGAGAGAGCGGAAGGGACGGAAAGAGAGAGGGAGAGAAGCATCAATGTGAGAGAGAAACATTGATCAGTTGCCTCCTGTACATGCGCTGACCCAGGGACCGAACCATAAACTAGGTATGTGCCCCAACTAGGAATTGAACCTGCGAACTTTCGATGTATGGAGCAATACTCCAAACAACCGAGCCACACCAAAAATAAATAGATAAAATATTTTAATAATAATAATTAACAAAATAAAAGTGTATAATTAGTAATAAACTTAATAATTTCCATTAATTGAATACTAGTAAGAATACTATTACCGAGACTAATCTGCAACCCTGTGAGGTGAGTTTTCATTTCACAAACGCTTAGTGGACTAACTCAGCAAGTGGGAAATTATATATCTGGGGTCACTTAAGTTCCAGAATAAAAATCAAATTTTAATGTTTTCCATATTTTAACAATTTTTATTTAATTATATACCCTATAATTATCAAAACTGCATTGGTATTTTAAATAAATATTCTATTTTGGTGGTGTAAGTAATAATATATAGGGGTTTTTTATTTGAAAATAGTATTTGGTTAGCATCTGAAATTTAGCAGTGCTGTTTTATTTGTGAATTTCAAATCAGATGTGGTCAAAGTGGAAGTTCACAAGATTAAAGATGAGGATTGACAAATATTTATGTATCACTCTGACAGGCTGATATTTCTATGAGGACCACAGAGAAAAAATGCACACAGTCTTTGGAGTACTGAATTCTTAAGTTTTAACAAAATAAAAACAGACCGTAAAACAAAAAGAAATAAGCCAGGTGGTGAAAGACAAATACCATATGATCTCACCTAAAAGTGGAAGCTAATCAACAAAACAAACAAACAAGCAAAAAGAACCAGAGACTTGGAAATAAAGAAAAACTGACAGTGATCAGAAAGGAGAGGGAGGGGATAAGGGGGGCAAGCAGGGGAAGGAGCAGGCCAAGGAGCAGGAATAGAAGACTCTCAGGCACGGACAATGAGGTCCGGATTGACTGCAGGTGGGCAGCATTGGGGAACACGGTGAGGCAACTGTAACTGAACAATAGTAAAAAACATTAAAATAAAAAAATCAAAATGAAAAAGAAGACACTGTGTGCCTGCATCAGTGTCTAAATCATAAATTCCCTAAATCATAAATTCGGATATGAACAAGAACCAGGAAGTCACACCAAGCTCTGTCTTCGGGCCCCCAGTGGAAGTGATGCAGGGAAATGTATCACCCTCCCCATCTTCTTCTACGCTTACCAAATCAGATAAAGAATAAGAAACCTGAAGGTCAAAAAAGTTGAAAGAAATGGAGAAACATCGGATAGCAGTAGTCCGTTTTATGAGAGAGAAAATCTCCATGGAAAACATTTCATATAGCAGTGTAAATAAGAACCTCTTTGGTAAAAATGTGACGGGCATGGTAGTGTTCTCAAGCCGTGCTTGGCTACGTGAAAACTAAAAATACATGGCTGGATGAATGGGATGAAAAGCAAGCTTCACTAAATAAAAGAATTTTTTAATAAAACTGTGTTGGAAATAATGATAGATACGAAAGTCGGATAAGGAAGAGTCAACAACCAAATGATTGATGGGCTTCCACAGTGCCACTGAAGGAGTGAAAAAGACGATGTAATGGGAAAAAAGTGTCTCGGCTGAAGATAAATTTGCAAAGGCAGACACAAGCGCACACGTGTGGAGACATAGCTCGGTGCCTTTCCGCTGCCAAATGCTAGTGCGTTCTTGTCACCACATCTTAGGTGACACTGTTGTGTGTATTTATCACTTTATGGGCCTCGTTAGTTATGATACAATCAACGCTATCATTAACCGAGCACAGGAAATCTTTCATTAAACTGATATCTTATCAAAACAAGAGAAACAATTTGACGCTTGAGCCGTGATAAAGCACAGGCTAATAAACACGCCTGTGTATGTTTAAACTTCCGTGCCTGTGTTAAGTGCCTGTTACGTATTCACTTAACTGTCATAATTCTGATGGTCCAAGTGGAACATGTTAAGAATTGAGAAACATTTAGAAAATTGTTAAATAAACAAAGTCTCTCTCTTCTGATGTCTGATTCATTTCGGTTGAATTGCTTCTAACAACATAGTTAACTGGAGAGAAAGTATTGTTTTCAATGAATATGTAATATCAAATATTTAAAGTTACTTTAGATTTATTAAACATGACTGCATCTGATAATTGCCTTCATGTATCTATTTTTAAACATACGGTATGATGATGATTTGCGCTAAAATACTGATTTGAATTTTTATGTCACATTTTATATTATATGACAATCACACTACTAAAAGGAATTAATAAGGAGCGAAATTTATTTATATGATGATGTGGATATAGTGTCAGAATAAAAAGCTCAAAAGGAGTAATAGCATGTCAAATGGATGAAAAACTGAACCGGAATTAGAACTATTTAGAGTGTTTCTAGATAGCAACAGGTTTTCAAAGGGGTAGAAATCAACATACTTCTGAACACTAAACAAAAACTAAATTATAACTCTTCATCCAACAATAGCCACTATACTGCTGCTCATTTATTGCGTTTTACTATATGCCACCCAGTGCTCTAGGCACTTTGGGGCACAGCATCGAGCTCAATGGACAGAAATGCCTGCTGTCCTGGGCCCCCGTCCTAGTGGAAGGATTCGTTCAGAAGACCACACCAGCACCCACAGTGTCTGACACACGGCCAACACCCAGCAACGACTGACTGACTGACTGACTGGCAACTGCATGAGGGAATACGTGAATGAGTAAAAGAATCAGTCTCTCAGTTCCCCCCAGACCATCTCATCCGCCACGGTCATGTTCACGCCGATACTCCCGTACAACATATCCATGAAGCTTCTCCTCCGAGTGTGGCGTATCCCTCCTTTTGGTTTTTACATCTCTTTGAATTAATATCCTGCCGACTCTAACAGCTTATGGGAAGAGCCCCAGCATCCTGGTGGGCCCAGAAGGAGAGCATCAGACCAAAGAAGATCATTCTCAAAGCTTGAAATTGCGTAGTTTGTCAACTAAGCTCAAATACCTCTGAGGAAATATATTCACTCCAAATCATATTCTAATAGAATTTTAGTCTCCCATTTTTATCTTTTTAAATATGCCAAGTCTGCCCGGCTGGTGTAGCTCAGTGGATTGAGCACGGGCTGGGAACCAGAGGGTCCCGGTTCGATTCCCAGTCGGGGCACATGCCTGGGTTGCGGGCCAGGCCTCCAGTGAGGGCCATGTGAAAGGCAACCGTACATTGCTCTTTCTCCCTCCCTTCTCCTCTCTCTGAAAGTAAATAAATAAAAAAAAATCTTTAAATATGCCAAGTCTCATGAGATTCTTCTACTTACTTACATTTTTTAGCACAATTTGAAGTTATGTTCTTGGGCCAATCACAGAATAGTATTCCTTATTTGATGGTTGCCCTTAGTGTATTATCAAATATAAGAGGGAACTAAACATTTTGATTATGCCAATAAGAATATTTTCATCTTACTAAATTAGCTAAATATATAAGTAAACTTCATATAAAGTAATTTAAATTATTTTTAGGTGCATGTAACAGTTTCTAAAATAAAAATAAAAAATCCATTACTCCAGCCATTCAAAAGAGAAGAAAAATGATTTTGTGGTGTATAATAGAAGATCAATAACATCATAAATAACAAGCTGTGTCATATATAAATGAGAAGAATGAGCAAGTTGGATAATGATTTCATTAACTCATTTTAATTGTGTCTTGGGGAGACGAAGATGCAGACAACTTGATCTATGTGCTAAAATATGTTGTATTAAAACATAGTGCATTGTGAATTATATTTCTGAGAATTACTTCTGGCTTCCTAGTGAGATGGTGAATTGCATCCCGATGCCAGGAAAGTATGGCACCAAACCAATGCCGTTAATCTGCAGAACTCTAAGTTCTACAAATTATTTAAAATATTTAAAACGCGATTTAAAATATTTGATATAGAGTAATCATGAATGTGAATACTTTGGTTGATGAAAGGTTATGTCTTCATACATTTGGGTTATATTTAACTGATAATCATCTGAACAGTCTGTTTGAAGTATTCTGAGTTTTTATTCTGCTGTGTTTGACTTAACACTAATTCTATTTAACAAATAAAGGCTCTGGATTGTCATTGATAAAAATAGTTTTTCCCTGGACTTACCATTTGTTCATATACTTGCATTGTAACTAAACAGCATGTGAGCACTAGATCAGGACTATACACCTGGATAAGTTTTCTTACTTCATCTCATCGACTGTCTAGGTTCCCATGTTTACAGTTTATTTTAAGGATGATTAATTTTTAACACTCCAGTCGAGTATTGGTATTATATAGTTGTGGGCAAAGTATTCCTTTAACAAGTTAGCAAGTAAAAACAAATAACAAACATTTTCTTTACAGATCGTATTTTGGTAAGACTAGGAAAGAGATTCGAGTACAAAACTATATGTTTGATAAGTATCTCATGCTAGTGAGAAAAAGGCTGGAAATCAGAGGTCTGGCCTTGGAAAATAGCACTTTATCATGTCTTTAGGGCACCGGCTCTGGAGTCAGTGTATGAGGTTTCTAATTCTAACTCAAACATCTGGTATCTATTAAACTTCGAGCAAGTCATTTCGCCTCTCTGTGCCCCGTCCCCTTATCTACAACGTGGGGTACTGTTAGGGCCTACCTCATAGTTCTGCTGTGAAGATTAATTTAGAACGTGGCAAAGGTTTGGTGAATGGCAAATGCTCAATAAGTCTACCTACAATATCATTACCATTGTCATTGCAACATGGCTGTCTGTAAGACCCATTTCTGAAAGCCTGGTGAACTAGGAGACAGAATAAATCATGGTCCTGCCCAAATCTACCACGTGCTCCAGAATGTGGAAGTCTTCCATGCACTAAGTCTGTCCCTTTCTTGTTTCTCCCTCTCTCCTCCACTTCCCCTCCGTCCTTCCTTCTTTTCCTGTTTTCTCTACCATGCAGTTTTCTGGACTGCCTAATTTGGTTGAAACTTATCAGTTTAAAGAAAATTAGAAGAGTTGAATTATCAACTTGTGGCGTGGAAGTCATTCTGTAATCAAGTCACTGATATTTTCTTATTCAGGACAGTGTCCTAGAGCTCAGCAATGGCATTTTAATAGTTCTTGTCATGTACATGATATCATACAGAATGATCGTATTTTTCCTTTTAAATGTACATACTCATATCATTTTGTTAGAATTTTCAGTAAATTTCAATTACGTGTAATAAATATATAGTATTGGAAATGTTTTCAATTAAATAAAATAAAGAGCCAGGAATTGATGGGAGAACAAAGTAAAATTTGCCTTCCTAAAAATTGCTTTAAGATTTTGGAACTGTGATCATGAGTAGTGTATCAAATAATAAGTATTCATAAGGCTGTAAGTTTGATTTTCTTTGTGGTATAATTTGATATTTTGTAGTGGTTGATATAAACTTTGGCAGAGAGGTGAGTTAGAGGGGAGTAATGAAGGATGATTACAATTTAACTCAATATTAAGTTAACTCTCATTAGGTACTACTCATGTTTAATACATTTATAGATAATTATATTGAATAAATTATTTAATGCTAATTTTGATTAATTATATCTATATGGATATCTTGAAATTTAATGGCTGGAAGTAATTGGCTACAATATAGATATCACAGTTTATTAAAATATTTGGCTGCATACATGAATGAGTATAACTTCATAACCCAGAAAAATATTAATTTTTTCAAAGTACTTAATGTTAGTGTGCAGTCTAAGTGATTGAACTATAAATTTGGCTAAGATCATGAGCAATGATCCCTGAGAAGAAAGGTAAATTGAGCATGGGTGTCAAAATTTTATAAATCAAAACTATATTATTAAATTGAATAACACCTAGGTACCTCCTCTTTTAAGCTATAGTTTTGGAAGCAGAAGAGAAGAATGATCTCAAAATTTAAAAAAAGTCTTATGTCTAAAAGATGGGAGCAATACAAAAATAGGTGATTCCTGCAATTTACAAAAAAAAAATAGCATGTGAAAAGCAGCTGGCAAAATTCACCTTTTTAAAATAAAACAGTTTAACTTCATTGAAAACTAGCATTTTTATTTCCCCAATAACTGTTATACTTTAATATAAATGAGCATTATTAAAAATCTCTAAAATTCATAATACCCAATTCTGTTATGAGTAAACCAAGCAATAATTCATAATATGGATCACCGCTCATTAAAAAACATTACGATGTTGAATGGCATTCATTTTATAAATTCAAAGAGAAAAGTAATAGCCAGAATCTATACTGAGTATTGGAAATATGTTTACCTGACCAACCAGGAATACTAAGCATTCATGGAATTTATATCCGAGCTTGTGGACACCGTCTACAACAAAATTAAAATTAGTGTGTCCACCAGGTGGCAGGCTTTGACCATTAATCCACCGACTAAATTTCAGACCCTTTTCTGTGATTAAAATGACCCCATCTATAGAAGTCTTTAGAAGAATGTCCAATAGCATTAATCATATATTAGAACAAGTAAAATTACTTCTAAAAAGAACTGCTTCTTTACAAAAATAGCTTTATTTTTGTCTAATTTGTCTTGAATTTCTTGACTTCAGCCAATAAGTAGCCATAATTTAAAAAGTAAATAGCTCCGAAACATCACTTTTATTCTACTGTAATTCTCCGTTTTTCAGATCAGCAATCTACATCATTCGATTTTAAAAACTCTCGCCGAACTGTTTCTGTGCTTCCATGAATACTTTGACTTCAAATAGAGCTTTCAACACGCTTTCCTCCACACTTGGTCCGAGTTAGGCCATCAAGCACTGAGTAGCCGATGCCCGAGGGACTTGGCAGATGTAGTCAATAAGGGCTCATTGACCTTACAGCAGGGAGGTGATTGGGCCTGTTAGCACGTGACCCCCTGGGGGAGGCCTTGCCTGGGAGTGACGCCTGGAGAAATCACGGATGACGGAGGCTGTAGACAAGCCACCAGAGCAAGCAGATCCACTGACATCATCTCTGGGGACACCTTGCCTTCCAGCCTCCTGAACGGTGAGGGAATACAGTTACGGGATCCTAAAACTCCCGGTTTGGGCAACTGGGTCACAGCCGCCCCAGGAAACCAATATACTGCGCATGCGCGGGTCTGTTTTTGGTTTGTTGTTGGCTATTTTTGTTTGTTCTTTGGTGTGTGTGTGTGTGTGTTTGGGAAGCCAGTTCTGGGCTCAGGAGCCTAGTGCCCCTCACCTTCCTGACCTCACTTCCGAGTCGTGCTCCCTATTTCTCAGAACACACGTTTGAGAGACACTGCGCTAAACCATGTGTCTTGACAGATTTGAACTTTAAAAAAAGTTACAAAGTACTTTAGATGATATACCAATAACGAGGTCCTTTATTTGCAAAGTTTCTACTCTCAGTAACAGCAGCATGGCACAGTGTAGCACAGAAGCTGTCTATAAACCTGTCATCCAGCTTTCTGTGTCCTCCAACCTAGATTATCCAAAATCCTGTGCAAGAAATCTGTGTATATATAAAGTACGTGCACATGTGAAAGTGGTACTATGGGATACAGTGGTGGGCAGAGGGGGGAAAGTCAGATTAATGTTCTTAAACATGGCAATCCCTGGGCGAATTACTCTCCTGAAATTATTCGTCACAGCCTCCAACCCTGCCCTACCCCAAATCATCTACTGCTTCATCCAGAAAGCTTTCTGTCCTGTTCTTCATTGTATTCACTGTTAACACTGGTGTGTGTGCGGTGTGTTTCAGTACAAAGAACATGGGCTCAAGAACAATACTCTTTGCAATCCTGGACAAAAGACTTACACATCCATACATTTCCCCATATGAAAGATGAAGTTAATATGTCTCCCACTTAAGCTAAATGGATTAACATATGTTTATGCCCGAAGAAAAAGTATGTAACGCATATTGTTTGGTGAACATTACCTATTTTTATGCTGTGCTGTAAAAAATGTTAAATCTATGTTATTATTTAGTATTTTAAATGTATGTATAGTATATACAACATACATTGTATATATTTCTATTATGTATATATTTCTACTGTTTTCTTTGATGCATCAATATAAAAGAACTAAAGCATGATTCCCTATTTCCACAAAAATCATTTAATACTTGAAAATCCTGAAAATTTTTTTACTAGGAATTTGTTATTGAAATAAAAATTGAATGACATATATTATTAGGTTTTAAAGATTATATGATAAGCCTTTATAGGAAACACATTGACAAATTAGTAAGAACTTTAGGGAGATAAGACAAATTAGTACGAAGATTAGGGAGATAAACCACACTATGTATATTTTTGCAAATGAGAAAAAGAGTTTTTGAAAAGGAAAGCAACTTTGAGATGGAAAATCACCTGAAAACTCAGTGTGACATTAAGAATAATTATATTCACAACATTTACAAGTCTGTCCCTAAGCAGAAGTATATTTTATATAAAATATATGCACTCTGTAATATTTGCTCTGCCTTACCTAGGAAAAAATATACAGATATTTTCAGTCAATATTCATGCTAAAGTTTTGAGTGACAAACATGAATAAAACCTTGTGTAAGAGCTTATATTTCAGCCCTGAGTATAAATTTGGACATTTTTTGTACATACAGGGCCAATAGTTCTGTTAACTGGACTTCTTATAGACAGATGATGTTTGCTCAGTTGCTCATATCTTTTTATCTTTCAAAACATGAAATCAGTCTCTTAAACCAGAAAATGTATAGTCTACATCACAATGCAGCTTATGGGAAAATTTTAAGAAGAGCCAGAAGAAAGGGCCTTTGGGGGCACCAAGGGACGTTCAGAGGACAAGAATGGGTTGACGCCCTTCTCAGGGACTGCATTGCCATGTCCACCTGGTGTCCATCCTCCGGGGGGTGTGGACATGAGCAATGTTCACACCTGTAGAGAATTTTTATAAAAATGCATTTGAGCCAGGATACAGCTGGAAGCCAGATCTGAGATAAATGCTTATGAAAATAGTTGGCACTTTCTTTTGTGCATTTGAGACTAAGGAAGGAAAATTACATGAAGGTGGTTAGATTTGTTTCCATGGTGTGTCATCCGAATACACAGAACCAATGGACAGGGTTGGCTTAAGGCAGAGAGAAACCTTTTACTAAACAAGTTATATGCCTGGGGCATAACCCCCATGACCTGCCCAGTGAGGAGTTTATGACCAGATCGCCCTGTGAGGCTACTTTCCATAGAAACCCCGTTCCATCCACAGGTGAGAAGGAGAACAGAGTAGCAGGACAGGGCAGAGGAGTTCTGTGGAAACCAGTAGAGCTTGAGAAATGACCCAGAACACACGGAGAACCGAGAACATCTGTTCGGTGTTCTACCTGCAGCTCCACAGTTCCGGGCAAGCCCAGCTTCCACGGAGGGGAGTTGCGAGGCAGATTTCAAAGTAGGGATTCCTAAGTTGAATAGTGTGAAAGAGAGAGAGAAACCCCCATATGCCTAGAGGGAGGGGTGAGAGGATTTTAAATTCTTGATAAAACTTGTAGATGGGGAGAGGCCAGAGTTCAGAAAAAGCATCAGAGTACAAGAAACTAGATTTAAATGTGGGGGGAAAGGTTCAAAAGCTCCACAGGAAAGTATAATAGATTTAAATGTGGGAGGAAAGGTTCAAAATCTCCACAGGAAAGTATAATAGTCTCCACTCCCTCCCAAACAATTAGACACGCAGGGTCCAGGTTAGATCAGCCTCACATCCGCAGAACTCCGAGATGACCGAAGGACTTGTTATATATTTGGTCTGATCACATTTGTGGACACACTGTAGCTAAGGTCATTATATAATTGGGGAAAATCAAATTGCGTAAATCTAAGATCTGGCTGAATGTCTGAGCCATTGTTAGAAGAGACTGGGCCTTTGCATCTAGGCAGAATAGTTTCCTTCAGGCCACTGCCCACGGAGAGAACAAATAGAAGAGGTGGACACAACAGAAGAATCTTATTTTCAGATATGTTAGATTGCTGAGGAAGTAACAAGTACCAAACAGGCTGAGGTTTTCCATAGATAAGGCCGTTTTGTGTGTGTGTTCTGCCGCTCTCTATTTTCCTTTTGGAGAGATTGGTCGATTGCTGGCTTAGACCGAAGGCTGGAATCTTGGCCTAACCACCGAAGCGCCCTCTGCTGGGGGATGAAGGGACTGCATCCTCAGGCAGTGTCATGGAGCTGCAGCACAGTTTTGGAAACTTCGGGTTTCACAGACCCTTGGTCAGCTTCCACCAAAATCCTCTGCTGAATCTTATTTGTAGGAGGTTGAGACTAAAGAGGATGAGAAACACCAAAGAGCCTGGGAGATATTCCCTCATTGACTTGATGCTGTCAAAACAAATACTTGCTGAAGAAAGGGGCCCCAGAAAAATGCCAGATGAGAGTTGAAAACTCTCATAGAAAGAAATGAACCAGGACTCTCTGTAGCCCTTGTTCCCAGGACAGGCACCGAGAGCAGACAGTGCCTGCGATTCCAGGAGGTTCCCTGGCTGAGTTTGAAATCAGAAGGGTTTTGCTCCTGGCAGAGCATGAGGGCCATCAAACAAAAGGCCAGTTTTCCTCTGCAGATACTTGTTGGACCCAGAAGCTACACAGAACAAGGAACATGAGCCTGGAAGGAGTCGTCCTCTGAGAGTCAGTGTGGGTGGAACGGGGTCGGAATAGCTTACCACCTGCTGAAGCAAGCACCTGGAGAGCGATGCCTGACGCAGCAGTAGTCCTATAAGACAGGAGTTCATGGACGTGAGCCCTGGCCCAGCTCCCATTCTGCCCGCCACTGCGGTGAGAGACAGCATCTCCCACCACAGTGCCCACACAGATCGGGCAGCCCCCCGTACAGATGTCCCGTGAGTGCCGAAATAACATCTTGTGGACCAAAACAGAGAAAGCCTCCTACAGAAGCAAGACAGGAGGTGATACACACATTGATGTCAGCAGACAGGACATTAAATAGTTAAGATAGATACGATTCATATATTCAAGAATTTGGAGACAAAAAAATCAAACTGGATGAAAGGATAAGGGAATTTAGCCAAATAATTAAAAGTATGTGTGTATACGTATTATATATAAAATATATATATTATTATTTTATGTATATATAATTATTATATATTATTTATATATTCTTTTAAAAAATTAGAAATTAAAAAATATATCTGAAATTATGAAATCAGTACATGGGTATAACAACTGATTGTGTGCTATACAATTCTGGATTAATTAAATGGTAAAGTGGATAATATAAAATCTCTAAACTAATATAGATACATAAAATAGGCAAAATTATGAGTCATGTGCATTACTCTCAAAAGTTTTAATATGAATGCAGTGGAAATCCCAGAAGAACAAAGAATAGACCCGAAAAACAGTTGAAAAATTCACCGGTAAGGATTACCCATAACAAAGGAATGATATCTACTCACATTGTCAAAACAAACAAAAAAACTTCTGACAATTCGAGGCAGAAAAAATTCCAACAGCACTTCTACAAGCATCAAACACACAAAATTAGAAAAAGAGAGAGAAAATCCTAAAAGTAAACGGGTATTTGGGAAAACAGACCTATACGGCCCAGCACTCACACTCAGGCGTACATAACCGAAGACACTGAAATCACCGTCTGGAAGACACGTCTGCACTCCCATGTCACTGCAGCATCATCACAACATGCGAGGTGCAGAAGCCACCTAGCTGTCCTTCCACGAATGAACGCACAAAGGAAAGGTGGTCCACGTGTACACGCGGTATTATTCAGCCTTAAAAATGGAAGAAATCCTGCCAGTTGTGGCATTGCGGATGCACCTGGAGGGAATGATGCTAAGCGAAGTCAGATGCTGCGTGATATCACTTCTCTGTAGAACCTTACACGGGCAAAGTCACAGACGCAGGGAGTTCAGTGATGGTTGAAGGGACGGGAACTGAGGAGGTGATATTCAAAGGGTGCAATATTTCAGATATCCACGACAAGTCAATTAATCTAAAAACACGTTGCAAAAATGTGACCTAGTTGATGGTAATAATTGCAAAGTATATCATCTTAAAAAGGCCCATGGGACATATATCTTTATGTAACATCCCTTGGGGCATAAAGCAAGTATCAGTACATTTGAAAGTGCTGGCAATCTTCAGAATATATTGTCAAACCACTGAGTAATTTAGCTGGATATTATAATAAAAATGTAAATAAAAAATACCCAACTGTCTAGACATTAAATAATGTCATCCTAAAAAATCCTTTAATCAAAGGGAAAAAATGAGAAGAGAATTGTAAAATATTTCCAATGGAATGAAGATGAAGAATCAATATGTCAAAGCTTGTGAAATGCTGATAAAACAGTGTCAAAGGATATTTTACAGCGTTATATGCATATGTAAAAACAGTTCTCACTTGTCATGGAGAAGCGCAGACTCTTTAATATGCTGTGTTTGTCATTTTTTTTTAAATGCTCTACTTAGCAATCAGGCTCTTTATGGAAAAATGCATCAGTCCAATTTCTTCACCACACCCTGCAGTCACGTTCTTTGCCATGTGACTTTGAACTCGTCTCTTTGAGGCAGCTCCCACCCCTTGACTGAAGCTTGCTCATATGACTTGCTTTAACCAGAGGAATTCAGACGGAGAGGATGTGAGCAGAAGCCCGAAGTGTGCTTATAGATGGAGATGGCCACCTCGAGCCTTGGCCGGTGCCCGGACGGAGCGTCCCCTGACAGTCGCTGCCTCCTCGCCTGATTACACACAGTGAGCAAAGTGCAACCGCAGCCAGAGACCAGGCTCTGGTCCAACGGCTTAAAGCAGAAGCCGAACCGAGCCCAGCTGACCGGCAAGTGCATGAACGAGAATGAACAGCTCTTCCTCTTCCTTTCAGCCACTGATTTTTGGGATGATTTCCTGTAAGCAAATCGGAGTGATATGCTTTCTAAAAGTTCCCTTGGAGCAATACACCTGTGAATAACATCAGTCGATTATAAAGACTACATGGAAGGATCGCCTGGCGGGGACAGTGCTGCTTTCTGTCCGCCAGTGCAGACACCAGTTTATCGTTTCCCTCCATTCTAGGGCAAGCGGGACTGTTTAGATTGAGGCGATACTTCCTCCTTGGCTGAGTTGCTAAAATGATTGATATCTTGTAGGACGTGCAATCTTTTTCTGTTGGGCCCGATAAATGATGATTTTGTTTTTCCTGGCGATGATTCTCCTGTTGGGGCCTGAAGTTAAAAGTCCTTCTGTGATTGACCTTGAGTGGTACTGCATGCGAGCTGCGCCTTTTGGCCTCCCAACTCCATATTAAATGAGGTTTCTGTTTGTTAATTTTCAGAGGTTAATAAAACATTGAACTTTCATATTTTAAATAGTTTAAAAAAAATCAAGACTCCTGTGCCTACAATTGCTAGGACAAAGAACTTAAATTTAGGTAGGAATAATTAATTGAATATTTGTTAAGCCCAGTGATTCATTTCAGTTCCAACAGTAACAGTTTTATCATGTTACTGGGGGCCACTATTTTCCCTGTTACAGTCCTCAGATGAAAAGTAATTTATTCCTTTACATTTCTTGGAGTAAGTTTCCTCCTCTGTTCTGCAGCGTGACCTAAGCCAGTAAGGTTTTCCGTTTGTTTTACTAATAAGACATATTGCTGGCATGTTCTCGGAGTTCGTCTGACAAATGAATTTAGTGAGAACAGGAGCAGAACAAAGAGTCAATACCATTTGTCATGCTCGTTAGCTCCCACACGTCTCAAGATCCAAACACGAAGTGAGCTGCAAACTGCTCAGCATACCTCTGACTGCCTTGGTGACGCTGGATTAGGACCCACAGCAGCTGGCTGTCTTTGGCCCCTGAACTGCAGTTGCATAAGGCTGGAAACCACAGAATGGACAACTTCTGGACTTGTTTTTCTTTTAAAGGAAGCACAAGAGGGAGATAGAGCACCTCCCTTCAAAAAGGGTCTGTATTCCATCTATCATGTCTATTTTTCATTAGAAACCAGCCTCTCAGACCAGCAGAAGATCAAGACCGGACCAACATGATCAAATTACCTTTCTTCAGCCTTTTAAGGCAAAAAAGAGGTGTCTCATTTGTACAGGCTTAAAGACGAAAGCTCAGAAGAGTGTGCAGAATCTAAGAAATTGTGTTCCCACAAAGAACAGGTTGAAATCTGTGGTCTAAATATCTGATTTGTACTCTTTAGGACTATTTGGAATACCTGTATTTTGCCATGTATAATACCTACTTTTTTACCCCAAATTTTGAGGGGAAAATGAGAGTGTGCATTATACATGGGTAGTACTAATTCCATATCTCTATTAATGTTTTAATTATTTTATTTATGCTTATGCATTCGAAGTGTAACTCTAGAAAACAGTAACAATATCCATATGAGAAATAATACCCTGGAACATGATAATCAGTTTTGTTTCTAAATATAAATAAATAAATAATTGAATTAAAAATTAAAAGGAGAGGTTTTTTTCCTGGAAGTTTGGGCCAAAAACATGGGTGTGCATTATCCATGGGAGCACGTTATACACGGCAAAATACAGCACCAACTGAGTACTATCTAGAATTATCTAAAATAGCACAAAGTTTCTGTAAATGGGAAAAATTTTCACAATGCAATAACCTAATTTGATCTAACTTAACCACTGTTGTAAAAAGGAGTCTTAATTTCATTAAAAACTAGATATTACTATTGGAGGCATTTTTTTTTTATATCTCCTTTAAACTCTTCATTGTGGCACAGGAAACAAATGCTTGAATTACTTTTGTGTTTGAAGAATATTTGACCTTTAAACTATTTGGCTTTTTACTTGAAAGAAAATATAAGACATATTGATATAAAATTAATTTTACATCATTAAATGCCATCTCAAAACTAACAAATGTATTTAAAGTAGCACTCATAAGAAAGGTAAATTGTTAAATATTAGCCTTATGGCTTCCACCCAAATATCTATAGTATTTTAAAATTTTATTTACTTAATACTCAAGTCCTTTACAAATCATCATGTATATTTTATTAAACATTGACAATATTGTCTCATGCATTTAAAGTCATTTAAGTGAGTATTATTCTCTTGATTTAAAATGACTCAAATTTAGTATGGGAGAAGATATTTGCAAATTATACTTCTAATAAGGGGCTAGTAGCCAAAATGTATTAAAAACTCATGCAGTGTAATAAAAAATCTATCATTCAAAAATGGGCAGAAGATCTGAATAGACCCTTTTCCAAAGAAGGCATACAGGTGGCCAGCAGACGTATTCGCAAGAAAACATATTCGATATCACCAGCTATCAGGGAAAGGCCTATCAAAACCAGGAAGATACCATGCCACTCCTGTTAGAAAGGCTGTTATCAGAGAGACAGGAAATAACAAGTGCTGCAGGGGTTGTGGAGACAAGCTTGTGCGCTGTTGGTGGTGCAGCTACCATGGAAAACACTGTGAAGGTTCCTGAAAAATTTAGACCAGAACTGTCATGTGATCCAGCCATCCCTCTTCTGGGGATCTGCCCAAAAGCAGTGATAACACTTACTGTAGCGCTTTAACCCAAGCTTTTCTGATGAGGGACCCGCAGTAGGGGTGGGTTTAAATTACTGGTCTGGTGGCATCTGGTGACTCAACACAAGTGGTCTTCCAAGCCCCCATGCTAATGGTAGTAGCTCTCTTCTCACTTGTATCCTGCCGATCATGGTTACCTCGGAAAATATTTTTTTCTTTGACAATGTATTTTCTATTGATTTATTTATAGGTCCTTAATTCTACCATGGTCTATTAACACACTTTCTAATATAAAGATGAATCAGCCCTAGTACTTAGTGCTAATTGACTAATCAATTAAGGAAATTTTACTTATTTCTCATAATCTGAAGATGTATGATGATTATTTTTGCATTTGAAAAATATTGTTAAGTGAAGCCTGGAGCCTAGTGAATACAGGGAAGTATATCTAATAATAATGATCTATATAGTATAGATCTATATAGCTCATTTATTTTCCCATTTACAGAGCTGATTTTTGTGGGCTTTATATAAGGCAGTGGATAAATATGACACACACATACAATAATTAGTGTTTCAAAGTGCAATTGAACTCTTAATTGCAGTACATGTTAACATGAATTATTAAATCAGTGAATGAACTTGGTAATAAGCTATTTATACATATGTAATTGTCACTATTCTTAAATATTGTGTGTTTTAATGTTTTGACTTTTACATTCAAATCAGCATTTATAAAGATAATTTGCAATTGAGAAACTTATTCAAAATCCCATCTATATCATGTTGCCAATTTCAGAACCCTCATTATTTGTCATGTACTTGACATTTGTTAAGTCCCCACTGGGTACCGGGCACTGCGTTGAGAATTGACAAGAGAATTCAATGTAAAATGTTGCTGAACACCATCCACGCAGCTATACTTTATTTTAAATGCAGGATTCATCGACCAGTGTCCTAAATGACAGAGCACCCAAGACAGATGGCTCAGGACAGGGGTGCTAGGTGCCAGTAGTCAGCAGGAAGTCACCAGATCCTCTTTATATCATACTCAGGGGATACTTATGAATCCAATACAAATTAGGTTCTTGTTAAATGTCTACTCTGACTGGTGGCCAAGAAGGCTGACCGATTGGTCACCAGTTAGAGCCTCTAGTGGACTCACATATTTAAGCTGTGAAAGTTTGAGATGCTTGTAGGAAAGAGGACTTATTAAAGTGACAGTATTTCTGAGTGCTGTTCAATAATAGGTCATTTTCACAAGTCCGCAGAGTTGGTTTCTTCGATGTGTAAATGATCAATGATAATTCCAGCATTTATCTATCAGACGCCATTTTAATTGGCCTATCAGCGGTATTTGACTTTCCCTCCTTTGTGATACACTGTCTGCCCCTGGCATCCAGGATCCTAAACTTTCCCTGCTTTCCTCCTCACTCTTGTAGCTCCTCCTTTTAGTCCCACCCGCTGATTTAACCCTTCCCTCATGATTTCTTAATGTTGTCCGGTGCGAGAACTCAACCCTTACTCCTGTTCCCACTGATGTCTACACTCATGTTCAGTGTTCTCCTCTGGCCTCTGGGCCACACACCTGTTTGTACTAGATCCCTAAATGTAAGCCTCCTGCTCACCTCCAGACTTGTATATCCAGTTGCACACTCACCTTCTCTACCGGAGCGGGTAATGGACATTCAAAATTCAACATGTTCAAAACGTCACTGAACCTGTTACTGGACTAAAGGGGTCCATTCCCCTGTGCACATCAAAGCTCAGTCAAACATGGACAGAAGTTTGCAGCCAAGAAAATAAGGGTTTATTGGTTGAGGAAATGGCACCAAGTACAGAGTCACAGGAAGGCTTGTGCTCGAAGACCTGGCTCCCCGATGGCTTCCGTGGCTGGATGGGTCATAGAGGGGAGTGATCATTAGTCATGGTGGCTAAAGGAGTGGAATTGAGGCCGTGGGCTGTACTGATTGGTGGGGGCCAGGGCAGGGAGTAGTTGATCCTTGCATCAGGTTCTGGTGTCAACCATGGTGCTGTTTTCTCAGGGGCCTGGGGCTGGAACACAGCGGAGGTCAGAATGTCATCTTTAGCTTGAATGCAACTCTGCTTCCGTGGTCAGCCGACCTAAGGCTTTGTTCTTAAGACTGATGCTGACCAGAATCTGATGACCTAAGGGCTTAATGATTAAGAAACAGAGTGGATGGACGGGAAGGAGAAAAGGTCATGCTAAAGAAAGGGAGTTTCTATGCAATTACAGACCTTCCCCAGATCATTTGAAAATCAGCTCATCTTTTTGTTTCTTCAGACTAAAATTCTTAGTTATTATTGACTCACATTGTTTAAAGCCCTTGGCATACATACATATTCTCCAAATGAAACCTGTTAGCTATAGTTCATTTGTAAAACATGATCTATTCTATGCTGCAACCTTGATCCAACATACTGTCAGTTCTCACTACCCAGAATGTTTATAATGTCAGAATATTATGAACAATGCATGAATACTGTAATTGTTTTTCCATGTGTGCAATGACAGCATCTGTTTTAATTTTTTTTCTGGCACAATATTTGGCCTTTCTAGGAGCTCTCATTAGATAGATAGATAAAATGATTAATGAATAGGCATGATTAGTTCCACCATAGCAAGTTAAAAACTTAGATTCTAAAAGTTTTATTAGTAGAATTGGGGAGAGAACACAACATTTCCCTTATAAGACCTAATCATAAAATTTGAGATTGATCAAATATGGGCATCAAAGCCTAATTTTTAACCCCAAACCTATTGTGATAGGAAGAATAAACATCCTCCAAAGATGTTTATGCTTTAATCCCTAGAACCTGTTACACAGCAGGGGAATTATGTTTGCACATGGAATTAAATTGCTAATCAGATGACTTGAAAACAAAGAGATTATTTCAGACTATTTGTGTGGGCCCATTTTAATTGCAGGGATCCTTCAAAGTGGAATAGGCAGGCCTGACTTTGAAGATGGAACTGGGGGCATGAGCCAAGGCATGCAAGTCGTGTCTAACAGCTAGAAAGGACAAGAAAACCGATTCTTCCTCAGAGTATCAAAAAAGAAGCATAGTTCTGCTGTCTCCAGGTTTCAGTGCTGGGAGGCCCATTTCAGACTTGTGCCCTCCAACGTCAGAAGACAATCAATGTGTGTTCTTTGAAGCCACTAAGATTGTTATAATCTAGTACAGCATTAACAGTTAACTATTTTACCCACTCAGACACTAAACTCTTACTTCTTCAACAGCTCATCATTTTTCTACCTGCACGGAATATACAGATTAAATACTGCGCTGGCTGGTGTAGCTCAGTGGATTGAGTGCAGGCTGGGAACCAGAGGGTCCCGGTTCGATTCCCAGTCAGGGCACATGCCTGGGTTACGGGCCAGGTCCCCTGTGAGGGCCATGTGAGAGGTAACCGTGCATTGCTGTTTCTCTCCCTCTCTGTTTCCCTCCCGTCTCCTCTCTCTAAAAATAAAATAAATAAAATCTTTTAAAAAAATCACTAAAAAAAAAAATACTTCTCTTTGCAGAGGCTCACAATGGGATTTTTCACATTAACTTTGATGACTTGTCTTGCTTTGTAGCTGTTCTCTGACGCCTGGACATTTACTGTGGCTCCTCTGCATTGTGTTCACTGCCCCGCCCAGAGCACTGCTTCCTGCCCACTGTTCGCTGGGTGGTCGGCTTCTGTCTCTCTTACTCCATTGCATCCACATTCATCTGGTGTGGATGCCGCTAGCACTTTGTCACAGGTACCTTCTAATTAATGGACCTCCTATTGGCAAGTTCCTCAAATGACATTTGTTGGTGTCGCCTGATAGGGAGTGAAAATCAGTTTCCAGAGTCAGGTAAAAATTTAACAACTTTTTTGAAAAGAAAAATTATTTTAAATATAAATGAGCAATATAGCCACTTATCAGTACCCTTTGTATTAGAATATATTTTAAATGGGTGAGCATAATTTAAAGAAATATATCATTGTTTATACTGAGTAAATAAAAGAGAAATGAACTCCTGTTCTGGCTTGACATATAGAGAGCTTTAGACATTATTTATGGATACGTAACTTTATTCACTTTAAGTCACGTACCTCAATTTGTGCAGCTAGCTATGCAGTTTCTGAGACCTATTTCCCTTTTCTCAAGCCCTATTTCCTGCTTTCTGGTACTACTGTAAAGTCACATCAGTAAATATTCCTAAGTAAATTATCATAAATTATAGTAAATATCCTATGGCCAGATAGAGATACAGATATAGCATCTCCATTTCAGAAAAAATGAATTTATTGAGCTTAGAGAAATATTACCTAATATAAAATTTAAGTAATAAAGAACAAAATGCTGAAGGCAAATAAATCTAAATATACCAAAACCAATTTTAAATAATCATAAATAATATTATGATTAATATAATCATATTCATCTATGAGTGAATAATATAATTTAAAATATATCCTAATTTTATGTAATGGAAAAGTTAAGTTGATGAAATTATTATATAAAGTCATTATAAATATTAAAATAAGATGCATGGTATTTTTATTTTCTTTTGGAGGAAAATAGTCATTAAAAGCGAAAAGAATTGCTGAACTTTCAGGTAAATGTTTCTTGACAAAAGAGGCTTTTGTTTTAAAGTTTTTCTCTGAATAGAGAGTATGCAGAAATCTCAGGAGGCTGCAATAACACAGATGTGTAAATGTCTGCTTTAATTTCAGGAGCGCTGCCAATCGATCTCCTGCCACGCATGAGGAAGTCTGCATTCCTCCACGTTCATGACCCACTGGGTGAGTGCACCGTTATTACTATTTTGTCAAGCCTTATAATATTTATAATCTGCCACAGTAATCCCCTTAGTTGTGTGTTCTTATCTAATTCATAGGTTCAATGATCATTAGATATTATAAATATCTTCTCTATTAATGGATTATTTATTTTTATTTCTTGATGAGCTGAACTTATCGTCAATAATGTATTTTTGAAAGAAAGGATTATAATTGTGCTAATCTTGTCACATTCATTGACATCACTGTTAAAATGCACGTGGTGATTTAATCTCCTAGGATCCCACTGGGACCGTGGAAAGGCTCAGATTATGATATTTCTTAGAAGAAGATCAGACACATGTTGGATGGCTAATGCTCCAGAAAAAATGCCTGTTTAGTAAATAAATTCCTGCATATGGAAGGGAGGGAGGCAAGGAGAGAGAGGAAGAGGCAGGGAGGGGATAAAGAAGCTGAAAGAAGGAGAAAGAGGCAGAGGGGCTGATCTGAGAGGATGGACAGTTACTGGGAGGTACTGCAGAAAGGCTTTGCTGACAAGAATATGGCCTCAGAAAACGTCCTATGGACCGTCTTGGCACAGGCACCAGACATACATCTGGACTTTAGCAAGAGGATTCTTGAGGGAGTGGGCGCGGGCATCAGAGGAGACGGGCAGCAGGTACCGCCTCTGGCTTGGCCTACACATGGAATGTGCTCACCTCAGAAAGCAGGAGAAGCATGGCACCTCCTTTTTATTTCTTTTTTTCCCATAATTTCCAGTAAACCACAATATTCAGTGATAAACAGACCATGTGTTGACCTCTCCCTTTCCTTTCAAGGATTGTGTGATGTTGGAATAAATCTTGCTAAGAAAGAAACTTCTCTGTTATGGAGCTTCCAGAATTGTTTGTTTGTTTGTTGCTTTGTCTTATCTTGTACTATTATCTTCCCTCATTGTCATCCTGTACACTTGACTTCCTCCAGTAGATCAGTAGTGGAGATGTTAAATGTGGCGGCCATGACATTGGATACTCTTGCTCTGGTGCAGCCATTTATGGTCATTTATGACCTTCACTGAGTGACTTTAGTTTAGGTAGCCCTGAGCTTATTCATGGGTGCAAACAAAAAAGATAGCTGCTGATTGATTTGAACGTTATCCCAATATGCCAAGGTTGCGGGTTTGATTCCTGGTCAGGGGACATATAAGAAGCAACCAATGAATGCATAAGTAAGAGGAAAAGCAAATCAATGCCTCCCTCTCTCTCCTTCCTCCCCTCCCTCCTTCTCCCTCTTCGTCTCTCTGACTAAACTCAATAAAGTTTTTTTAAAAATTTAAAGGTAGTTGCTAAACAGACAGTAAAATAATAAAAAACATATGTAAGATGGCTTATTCTTTCATACAAGTTAAAATGGTTTATCCAGTTTTCTTTTTAAATATCAAACTATTTTCTTAGTAAACTTACCTTAGTTTTTCAAGAAAAAGCTTTATACTCAATCATACTTTTACCATAAATATTTATTAAATTTCCTACCATACCTTATGGTATCTTGTTACGTTTTTTTTTCTTTCTCTCCTTGTATTATCATCTAGGATGTAATGTGTCACTGGGAACCTGATTTCAGTTTTAATATTCTTTTTTTTTTAAAGATTTTATTTATTTATTTTTAGAGAGAGGAGAAGGGAGGGAGACAGAGAAGGAGAGAAACAGCAATGTATGGTTGCCTCTCACGTGCCCTGCACTGGGGACCTGGCCTGCAGCCTAGGCATGCGCCCTGACTGGGAATCGAACCAGGACCATCTGGTTCCCACCCCACGCTCAATCCACTGAGCTACACCTGCCAGGCCAGTTTTAATATTCTTTTTTAATGGAAAAGCCATGGTCAGCATTACTTGCATTTAAAATATTAAATACATCATAAAGTATTTAGTTTATCTCTTATATGGCCCATTGTAATTCTAGAGAAATAGCAAAGCATAACTGTGACCATGAACTGTGGGGACCAACTGTCAGGGGCTGATCCCAACTCGTACTGTCTGATGACCACAGGCCAGTTACCACACTTTGCTGTGTAATGCACTTCCATGTGTAATGCGCACCCACCTTCTTGACCCAGACTTTCAGGAAAAAAATCTTTCGTTTTAACTTTTTACTTCAATTTATTTATATTTAGAAGCAAAACTGATTATCATATTCCAGAGTATTATTTTGTATACGGATATCATTATTGCTTTCTAGAGTTACACTTCTAATGCATAAGCATAAATAGCAGAATTAAAAACATTTATGTCAATACAGAATTAGTACTACCCATGTATAATGCACATCCTTATTCTCCCTCAAAAATTTGGGCAAAAAAGTGTGCATTATACACGGCAATATCTTATCTCTGTGCCCTCATTGGTAATATGAGGAAAAATAATAGAATCCAACTCAAAGGAAATGAGTTAAATTTTAAAAACTTGGAAAACAACCTGGTAGATAGTGTTTTTAAAAAATAAAGTTGTGTTCAATAATTTGAAGACAATATGGGACTTTTGTGAGTCTTTCAATGTTGCTCTAATCTTAAAAATGTATTTGGTCCAATTGTTCCTTACCAGCGATTTCAATCTGTCAAAAACTTCAGGCCATATCTGATTAATACAGGGATTCAAAAAGTAATTTGACTGTTTTAAGCAAATGATGAAATCACTGTGTGTGTGTGTGTGTGGTCAGGAACTAGTTTGCAAACCAATCATCTCTTCCCAGCATCTGCGGGGTGTGGGGGTAGCTTTGTTTCTGAGGCAGGGCCGAAGTCAGAGTGCAGCGGGTGGGAGCACCAGTGGAAGATGAATAGGCGATGAGGAGATGAACACCCCTTTAATGAATTTGAATATAGAGAGGATGAGGAGGATTTGTGGGCGGGGGATCACTGTTACGTAATAGACTGTCTGAAATGGCGGAGGTGCGGCCACGTGTCCGTGTAGATGATTAGAAAGAGCAGGGGGAGAGGCAGTGGGGAGAGGAGCAGGGAGGAGACAGTGTTGATGACTGGAGAGTTCAGGGGACTTGGGAAGAAACGGTGCATAGGAGAAAGGTGGAAGTTTTGTGATTCAAGGAAAGTAAAATTAACGTTGGACTTCTGGGGTACATTTCCAGGAGGCTGAATGACTTGTTTCCTAATTAATTTTATTTCAGTATAAAGCCGAGGTAAGCTCATCACTTCTCACTGAGCTAGGTCTCACAATAGTAGCCGATGCCAGCATCATTTTCTTATTCATTTTAATACTTACACATGGTTCTCCTCATTATCACATGTGGTATTGCTTATTGTAAGCATAAAAACAAAATTAAGATGTACCTAGGGCCACACTATGATGAATTAAATAGTATTTAAAATATGATGTTATCAATAGATGTTGTAAACTAAGTATACATGTTATTCAAAGTTCTTAAAAATACAGTTTTAAAATTGCATTATATTTCCTTCTGTTTTATAATCTTTAGTCATGGATGGGAACTTATAGGGGTATATAAAACCAGGATTATCTAACTTTTGCACTCCATGACATCAAATATTTCGCAGTATTCCTTAAATGTGAAAAGTATACCAATATTGCAAAGCCGTAATAAATTTGGAGGCCTTGAGAAGAAAACAAAAGGAGCATAATAACATGCTGAAGACTGACCAAGGCTAATATCAGGCCAGGGGGGTCATTTTGTGATTCTAGGGTTGGGTTCACCTATGTCTGTGCCTCGTCGTTCAGCAGCTTAGAAACAGGAGGGAGGAGCCATTCTTGGTGCTGCTCCTCTGGTTCGCTCTTGTGGCGCGATCGTCCCTCAGTAGTTGGGGTACGTTTCACTTCCAGAAGATGACTGCTCTGTGACTTGCATCCTCTTCGCCTCCCTTATTTGATATCCTGCCTGAATGGGAACAATTTCTTCTTTGTGTGTGGGCCATGCTATTGAATTATTTGAATCACCTTGGAGTGCTGTCCTCATTTATTTACGGGCCCCTCGACGTAGTGCCCAATCCAGGGGCTGTGAGTATGTCAGCCAAGGGTGATGGAGATCTCCAAACCGCCACTTTCCAACGTTATAACTGGCTCTTGCTTTAAATTGGTGCAATTATGTCTAAGCCATGTGATCTGAAAGGATGGTGCAGACGCGCACAGACCCTTTCTGTTGCTTTAACAACTACCTTCTGATCATACATCCAAGCAATGCTTTTATCTCTTGACTGGAGATGACAGCTGTGTGATTCCTTTCCTCTGTGAATCCAATTAATCTGTCTATGCTTCTGGGCTTTTTAATTTTTTGGCATATGCCTTTTCCTTCTTTCTTTCCCCCTCCCTTTTGTTTCCCCTAAACAAGCTGTTTACATTTCAGAATGATTATCTTTAGATGTTCATGCCTGCCTGCTTTCCCAATTAGTTACCCTTTTATCCAAGCTTCCGTTTCAGGGTTTACTAATGATCACCTTCATCTCTCTGCACTCAGGCTTTGATTTAGTTTCTTCTCTTCACGCGGCAATTATTTGAGGTGCATTCAATAGCTTGCCTAAAAGAAGCAGACAACATAATCCTGACAGCGTCTCCACATTGATTTTGTACTCTGCAAAGGTTTACAAGAGCTTGATGTGAGTGTTATGGAAAGTAAAGGCATCAGATGACTAATTGTTTCAACGGATACTTTGTAAGGAAGAGATTAGAAACAGACACCGAGAAGAGCAGCAAGGCATTTGTAAGGATATGTAAAACCTCCTGAGGTTACAGTGAAAGAAAGCAACTGAACCGCATTGGACTCCATCCCCATGATGAAACTCACAGAGACTGTTAAGTGACTTAACTCACGCATGTTGATTTGTGTGCTGTGACCCCCCAACACAGGGAAATTCCACACTCACATTTGCTTTACTAATCGGGAATTTGATCAAAAATAACAACAAATATTCACTTACTAAAATATTTTTGAGTGCTTCCTTTTCACAAATTACATTCAAAGCAGTTGTCCAAATTGCACAGTTCAGCCACAGTGACTCTGTAGAGAATTATGCAGCATTTAAAAGCCATTGCAAAACATCATTATAATTTTTTTAAAAAGTCAATCCAAAACATTATATACCTTCTAATTCTATTTATGAACATTCTTGATACAACAAAATTAGGGAAATGAAGAACAGATAAGTAGTACACTAGCCCAGCGTGGAGTGAATTTCATTTTTTAAAAAATATTCATGTCAATCTATGCACCCCAATGTTCATAGCAGCACAATTTACAATAGCCAAGTGTTGGAGACAACCTAAGTGCCCATCAGTAAATGAATGGATAAAAAAAGCTATCATACATTTACACAATGGAATTCTATGCAACAGAGAGAAAGAAGGAGCTCCTACCCTTTGCGACAGCATGGATGGAACTGGAGAGCATTATGCTAAGTGAAGTAAGCCAGACGGTGAGGGACAAATACCATATGATCTCACCTTTAACAGGAACCTAATCAACAAAAGAAAAAAGCAAGCAAAACATAACCAGAGACATTGAAATTAAGAATAATCTGACAGCAACCAGAGGGGAGGTAAGAGGGGATAATGGGGAGAAGGGTTTTCAGGAACCACTATAGAGGACACATGGAAAAAACCAAGGGGCAGTGTGGAAGCAAGGGAGGGAGATGGGTTTGGCTGGGGTCTGAGGGAGTAGTGAGGGGTAAATGCAGATACCTGTAATTGAACAACAATAAAATAATGTTAAAATAAACAAAATAAAAAAGGGAAAAAAAGGAATAGAGTTAAATTAAATGTGTTCTCTAGCTCAAAAAAAATCATGCAGTTTTTAGAAACCTTAAAGACTGACACAGTTTTAATAAATTTCTAGGCTTTATGTTTGTATATGCGAGATTAATAACCAGAGTACTTGGGAAATAAATGGAAATGTTAGCATGATCTCCATCAACCAGGTCATGTTTATTCACATCTCTTCCCACCTGCCCTTCCAACCTAACCAGAGGGCTGTGATAGGTGCCTTACACAGTCTTCCTGCTAAATTCCTGACTTTCTCCCCGACTCAGAGTCAGCTACGCCCTGGACTGTTTAACTACCTTTTAAACTGATGTCAAGTGTTGAGGAGAAAAGGCTGCCACGTAGTAAGTACTCCGAGTTCTTCTCCAACTTAAAATTGTCATTTTGATCTGAAGTCAGATGCATTGATCTTTTTTGTATCTGTTTATTTTTTCACTCAAGATCCAGAGCCATGGGTTTAGATAAAAGACATTTGTATAGTAACTCCATATTTCTCAGTTTTTATTTTTGCTAGCAATTCTTTTTTCAAAATAATAACTTAATTTTTCCTGCCTTTGGGAAGAAAACATTCACTCACTCGCTCTCTCTTTCATCCATGTATTATTCACAAGACTTCAGTAAATATAAACAATCTCCCACAGTCTATGCTTTATTCTGGAAGCAAAGGAAATCGAGTAAGCCAAATCTTGATCTGCAGAAGAGTTTATAAACTTGCAAGGACAAGGACAAGGATTAGAACATCTGGAGGGAAGCTGAATATTTGACCTCTTTCCTCTTCACCTACCTCCATGTCCAGCCCAGAAATGAACTGTTTGCTCTTGTTCATATCCCACAAACAATGACTGTTAAATCCTTTTGATTCCACTCTCACTTTATTGTCACTACTCCTGCCCTCACAGCTTCTGACTGGGACGGTGTGTGTAGCCTGCTTATGACCTATTTCATGTCAGAACCCTGCCCACTTACAATACATCCTTCCACATCAATAGCCATACTGTCTATTAAGCAAGTAACCTACATCTTCCATCCTCTCAACTCCAAATTCTCCCAGGCTACCCTTGGCAAACTATAGCCTCAGACCAAATGTAGCCCACAGCCCATTGCACATCCCGTGGCCTAAGGATATTTTTTTACAGTCTTCAAAGGGAAGGAGGGGGATGCTTACAAATTGAATTAGTAATGGAGGGACCATATATAGCTGACAAAAGCAATAATGTTTACTCCCTATTTGGCCCCCTTCAGAGGCAGATTGCTGACCTGTGACAGGATACAATAATATCTGCTTACTTAATCGTCACACAAAAACGTTCATGATTTAAGTTAATGCTTAAGGATTCCAACATCTGGGAGTATGAAGACGTACTGCAGCTTCACCCTTGGGGGATATGAAGTATTTCAGCCTGTTTTCCCTTATTGCAAAGCAGAGGTAAAGATGGTGCCTATTTTCCTGAGTTGTTATCATCAAAGGGGGTAGTGCATTCCAAGTATTTAGCGAGGAAGCTGGGTGAGCACATGTGGACTGCAGCCTCGTCTTCCCCACACCTGCCTCGCTGCACATGCTTACCCACAGCCTGCTCCCCATCTCTGCATTTGCACACATGGCTCCTGCACAGGAAACATCACTATAGCACATGCTGCCAGCAGTCATTTCTGCTCAAATACCACTTTCTGGCCATGGCCTCAGTGCTTCCCCTCATCTTGCCCAGCACCGTGACCCTTTTCTCGTGGTTCTACCACAACGGGACCATTCCCCATGGACACAATCCTGTTATGGTGTGCTTGCATCAGCAAGACTAACCACTCTGCTCAACTGCGTTTTGGTTAGGAAATAACTCTTTTTATCCCATGTCCCAAGTGCCAATGTGACCTGCTATAAACTTAGTGAGATCCCAGTATGTATTTCATTATTTAATATGTTGAGGGGAGCCAATATCCCATTTTAAATCTCTATTTCTGAGAATTATCCATTTTTCTTATTGACGGTCGTGTGCTCCCTCTCTCCAATGCTAGCTAAAAGTCACAGACTCAAGTCATGACAGGAGCCTAGTGACTCACTCATTCTATTCTCGCGTTCAGAACAGTCCATCCGCATTTCATCACAAAATTTTATTTGCCCCTTTGTGAACTTTTTTTTTTCCTTCTGAAAATAAAATAGGAATTTCCTGAGCCGGATAATGTTCGTCTTCAGAGCCATTCACTACATAAAACCAATGAAGCACCCACTCGTGTTGCACACTAATTTTTTTACTTCTCGGCAGAGGTAATAAAACACAGCACTGAGAGCTGCAGAGCCTAATCAGGACACACCGTGCTGGCTGCTAGGGATGTGAGTAAGCGTTAGCCGCCCTTACCAATTCCAATTTGTCATTATCAGACCATGAAAAACCCCCAGGGCGAATTATTGCAGTTACGAATAATAAATATAAATGGTAAAGAACATAAAACTAATATATTTAAATGAAAATGCTTATAAATGAGGGCTATTATCATGCATGGATAACAGCAAAAAGTCCCTTAAAAGTTTTAAAAAGAATATTTTCTTTAGAAAGTTGAAAACTTTCAATAATAACAATAAAAGATACACAGGACCCAAGTGTTGTACTGTATTTTGGGGACTTATGTAGATTTATCGAAAAGCAAGGTTATACTATCTGTTAGTGTCCAATGAACCTTGAAGTAGTAACTCTTGGGTCCTTTGGGGGAAATGCTGGAGGGTTATTGGTCAGTGTTGTGTTCCTATTCTATATCTTTTGCTCCTCACCATCTATTCAGAACTTTCTGAAAAAGTCAAGATCACACCGCAAGATTCCCAAGTATGGGCCTTCCAATACTAATGGGAAATCCCTAGACTCTGTTGACAGAACAATAAGAAAGACACAGATAAAGAACAGAAGCACACCTTGTTTATTGACAGTTGGTATGCATTTCGATAACATTTTTATTTGAGGTAGAGGAAACAAGGTCATTTTCCTCTAATGTCCCAGGGAGGAAAACATAGGCACTGAATTTCATTAAAGTCTTTTTCAGAGGCAATTTGCATAACAAGTATCAGCATATATTTTAAAGTAAAATAGATTACAAAGTGACAATTTTATTTACTTACCAGAAAGCTGATCCCTATCTTCCTGAGTCTGGAATTAGTAGTTAAAATTTATTAATATATTCAACCATCTCAGTTCTCAATAAAGACAATTTTATATGGATCAACCTATATTGTTATTGAAGGTAATAACAGATATTACTTTGTAAAAAAGGAAATACATTATAAATTCAAGATTGTGTAAGTATAAAATTCTCTCTCTTTGGTCACATTTAAAGACTCACTGATCTGAATGTAGGAGTTAATGTTTTTACTATAAATGGTGAGGGGAAATAAGCAAGAGAGAAGGCCATATGACCAATGGCACAATACCTGAAAGATCTTTTCTAAAATGCCTGACTCATAATGAATGCAGTTATTCCTCACCAGGTAACATGAAATGCACCAGTCTTTGCTTACTAATTACTTATTAGTTACAGGGTCTGATTAGCTACTTATTTTACCAATGAAATCCTAGTTTTCTGCCCAGAGGAAAGGCAACGGACCATGTTTCCTTCCGGATTCATCAGTCCTGGTAAAAATAACAGTTACTATTATTCCAGGGTTGGACAAAAGCAGGTTCACAGTTGTGAGCCCACGAAACAGTTTATTCTTGTACTGTTACTTATTCATCACTGTATTGCTCTCCATGTGGACAATTGTAGACCCACTGTTGCCTCACCCTGTGCGGCAGTATTAATATAAACAAACAAAAAATGTTCTAGGGCGGTCCCACTGGACAGCCAGATTGAGACCCTCTGGACAAGGTCTGTGCTGGTTTTTAAGCTGTGTTTATTTGTTTATTTGACAATTGCTATGGAAACACCTGAAGTAATAAGATCCATCTCTACTGCTGTGATTAGAAATAGACTGAGGTATTTATCTCACTGGCCAAGCTCGCACTCTCCCTTCAGGGGCCCTTCGGTTTAATTCCCAGAGCTCCAAAGAGGTTGCTCAGAAACCATGCTAGATTACTATGGATGTTTTCTAAGTTTCAAATTTCTACAATTTGTAAAAAATGGCTTAGAGAACATGTGAAATATAAGTATAATATTTGAATTTTTAAAAGGAGCTGAGCTGAGCTATATTTTTATATTTATTTTAAATCAGAGGTTTATCTTAATGACTAAACATCACAATGATAGGGGAACTCAAGAGTTAAAGATTTTATCTTTAGTTGTAGTTGGTAGGCTTAAGTGATTAACTCACATGGAAAACTGTTATTCTAGGAGCTGGAATGCATGACTGGACTGCAACTCCTTTTTCCAAACCCCTTACCTATAGTTTCCTTCTTTTTATAAAAAGGTCAGCTTGAGGTGAGATGTAAAACGAGTTTATTTAGGGGACACAATGCATCGTCTTCTCAGATGGCTGCTGTCTGGATAAAGCGCCCGTGAAGATTCAATCCTTGTCGCTACCTACTGGTTCTGGTAGGTGACAAACAGCACGAACACCAACTTTTCCAGTTTCAACAAGAAGTAGTGGTGATCAGTTTTGTATGTATGTATATAAATTAAGTAATTTCCATTAAAGTTATGTGTGGAACCCTAAGAAATATGTATTAAGACTCTAATGATGGCAAATATTTGCCAATGCCATTAATCTTCTGTTCTCAAATTCTAGACATGGCAGCTGACTTAAGGTACATCTTTGATGAAGGCAGGCTATTTATCAAGCCCAGGAGAGTACTAAGGCCCACATTTTTCAGCAAAGCATAGTTCTCTGAAGGCAGTATTGCTAAATGACCACCTTTTCAACTTCTCCTCTTTACAAGATAATTTTTTTTAATCTTCAAAAGTAGGCCTGCCAATCAGATTCATTTTCAGAGTTTTCAAACTGGGAGTTGATTAAAGACATGAAAGGTTCTCCAACTAATAAGCTATGTCGTTTATGTACCTAAAAGACCAAAAAACCCAAATCCAACCGAAGTGTGAAGACTAATTTGCCAGGAAATATTAAGCATAATTACTTTTTCAAACATAGGGAGAAAATGATTAATTCAAACTTTTGAGGGAGACAGAGGCACTGACTGATTCACGTGTTATTTGAGATATACTTTTTACCGAGTTCATTAATTCAAATCTCTGTCTTCAAAGACTTTTAAGAGGAACACAAGTCAAAGTTTTACGATTGCTACATAAGTTACAAACCCCCAAGGTTTCAAATGCTTGTTTGTAGAAGACAATGGGTTGACATGAACTGAGTTGACCTAAGTTTCTCTAATTCAAATTTATTCTTTCTTCAGAAATTATGACCTCCCTGCTTAACAAATTGCCTGAATATGGTTGGTTTTAGTCCTCTAAATTTTAATAAACAGAGGTGTGATATTTAAATAATTTATTGCTTATTTTACTAAAGGACCATAAGGAGCAAACAGATTGCTCAGTGCCTTGCCCAAAATGTCATATTTTCTCAGAAAAAGAAATAGGAGTCATGCACAGGTGGTCTGAATACCTGATTTGACTGACTTCCCAGCTACCTATGTCCCCGTCTATCCATCCACGCTGTTTTATTTGCACAGCGGATGTGCTTGCAGGGCTGCAAAAAATGATTTCTCCTCCGACCTTTCAAAGTTCTTCTGGCTTGGGCTAATACTCAAACTCACAGGGGACAGGTTAACAGGAGAAAGACCCCGATTTAACATGTGCGTAGGAGCGGGAGTGCCGTAAGACTGTGAGACCTGAGGACCTAGTGGGCAGTCCAGGCTTATGCACCATCTGGAACTCAGGAGAACTCAGCGATTGTGGTTTGGGCTTTCAAAGGGCAGGATGGCCATTCACATGGAGATGAAAAAGCAAGCATCGTGTGAATAAGTGTTTGCTGGACCGTCTTTAACAAGGGGACACGGAGAGAGCTGGGAGCAGACAGGTCCCTCCCTGTCTGCTGCTCACCGGTTCGTATCGCACTGTGGTCATCTGTCACATTGTCGCCTTTCCTGGAGCAGGTTCTCGGTCTGAATGCCTTTCAGGAAGTTAGGGAAAGGTCGGAAGTTTTTTCTGAATCTTTTTTTGTCAAAAATAACCAGCTTAACAAACAAAAACGCATAGACCTGGACAACAGTATGTTGGTTGCCAGAGGGAAGGGGGTAGGAGTAAGGGGTGAAGGGGTCAGACAAGTGCTGATGGAAAGTGACTTGACTTTGGGTGGAAACACACGGTGCAACGTGCAGGTCACATATCATAGAATTGTACTCTTGAAAGCTACGTAATCTTATCAACCAGTGTCACCCCAATACGTTCAATTTAAAAACAGCTGGCTTAAAATAATCAATAGCCCAAAGAGCCATATGTGGGATGGTGAAGCTCAGCTCCCCCTTAGGCCCATAGATTTAAATTTCCTAGGGAGGAAGATAATTTCAGGGCTTACTATTTGGTTTGTGCTTATTTTTTCTTATTTCTTAAACCAATTAAAGCTAAAATTATTTTCTTCTTCAGTGATAATTTAGGATATCAAATATCAAAGCTTGATATGAAGTGCTCAAGATGAATAATACTCAGTTCTGCTCTTCACATAATTAGCTGTTACTGATTTTGAGATTTGTTGTTTATGTACATTCATTTGAATATATTCACAAGCTAAAGAATGCATACACTCAGTTCATTTACATGATATCATCTCCTATTCTCTAGATTTAGTTTTTCTTTATAAGAATCCAAAGTGTTAGACACCTTATCAGTGGTAATAATTCAGGGGAAGCATTTACAAGAATAGATACTGGTAAGGGTATGGTAGATGCTCTGTGATATTAAGACTTTAAATAAGAAAGTTTTGTTTCAATAAATATATTTGTTCTTATAACACTCCTTAAGGGTCTTTGTATCACAGAATAACTGGGAAATAGATAATTGAAGTTATTGAAAATTACACATTTCCTTTTAACTCACTTATGTTTGCTTTGAATTTATTCTTTCAATTAGTTGTATACACCTTTTAATTGCCCACTTATAAAATCCCCAACTATTAAAAAGAATGCTTGTAACTTTTTCATCAAAGTAATTTTAGGCTACTTTATTGTGCTGATTAAAAATATTCCAGTTGTGAAACTCATTTTAGTAATTTTGTTATAATTTGAATGCAATTTTATTTCATGCAATCTTTAATTTTTCTAAAAATAATTGAGCATTCCAATAGTAAAAATTACTTTACATACAACTGCAAAACATAGTTGTTTATTATAGTAATGACAGGGTGCCAAACTGCCTTCAGAATTGCTAAATATCATTGCACCACATTTGATATTGATTGAATTTCTGCTAAAATATCTCCTCAGGGTGGCTTTCTGAGTCTTCGTACTCTGCAATCTTTTTCTCACTTGTAGAAAGTGCCTTTTCTATGTATTTTCATTACAGTCTATCAGTATTCCATCTGACATCTATATTTTCATTGTTGGTTTAATTCTCCATTTTCCCCCACAATTCCCAGGTCTCCTTGAAATTAAGGGCCATACCTTTTCATTGTCATTTAGAGCCTGTAGTCCCTGCATGTTGCATAAAATGCAGGTGGATATTTGTTGTGTGAATGAGTTACTTTAAAATATACATCTAATTATAAATAGTATATTATTATTAGCATAAAATAAACTACAGTGTATTTTTATGGAAAGACATTAGATAAATGTTTATATGACAAACCACAGACTGAGACAATGATTAATACACATGATAATATAAGTAGGAAAAAGAAAAAAATTCACTATTAAATGAGCAAAGAAACGAGTATACAAGTCCCATAAAAGAAATGTCAAAACAACAAAAGCATACTCAAAAAATCAATAATTATCATCACAATGGAAGTAGAATTTAGAGATTATATGCCCCCTGTGAAATTAACAAAAATAGTACTGTTGAAAATACGCAGTCAGCCCGCGTGTGTTGAAAGTGTATGAAGAGTCTATCGTTATTCTTTTAGTGGCTCAGATTTAATGTAATCATTGTAGAGGGCAGTGTGTTGTTATCTAGCAAACGTGAAAACATATATGCTTTGATTAATGATTACAATTCTGAGCATCTCTGAACAAATGTAAGCATCTGTGAAAATAAATATTAGTATAAGGGTATACAGTAAATTAAATTGATGTCAATGTCATGCCCATTTCTAGAGACTCCTAATAAATCACAATATACTTATGTAGATGGAAATTTATATGTTTACATAAAGCATTGGTAATAAAATAGAAAGATCTCGGTGATACATTTTAAATTCAAGGTTTCAAGTCACAGAATGCTACACATGCTCTGACTCAATTACTGTAAAAAAAATCAACACTCTCCAAATAGCTTTGTGTGTGTATTTGCACGTATGTTTAAGTGGATTGCACATATGTTTAAGTGGATATACAGAAATGCTGTGAGAACATATCACAAATGGTTAAGAATATTGATTTCTATGAGTAAGGTAGAATCGGGGACATTGTTCTAATTGTGTAAAATGAGAGTGATTTAAAATGAGAGTGTATTAAAATGAGAAAAGTGAATGAAAAACAATAAAAATTCCCAAATTACTACTAAGCAGGAAATTGTGGCTTTTAATTTCCAGCGAAGACATTAAATTTTTGACCCTGAACTAGACTGAATATTTCAGTGCTTTAAAAGCCATTGCGGTTCCGCGGTTCCACACACAAGAAATGAAATAGGAGAGTAGGAACAAAGCACCATAAACATCCCATTCTAGTTCAGCCCGAGTCCTTACTGCGCATCTTGACACGCGGGTAGCCATGCATCAGCATCATGGCCATTTCGGAACAGGCTGTTTATCGCTAGCACACAGTTCGAATCACTGTGCAGGAGACTGCTCACAACAATGTGGTCTGGCACCGTGAAGTCAAATGCATGTGATTTTATTCTAGCAGTGGTGAGAAATACCGTACCTAGCCTTTACCTGTGTAGTACATGTTATTTCTTAGAACGTTCTGAGTGACATAGTGTTTTCCTTTGTATATGTAATTCAATGAACGCTTTATAATGCACAATTTCAGAGCAATAGAAAAATAGGCCGCCACTAGGAACAAAGATTAGATAGTCTCTAGCAATATTACTCTAACTATGAGAGCTGGGACAGATGGTAACAAAATCATGTCTCAGTGCGACTTCCTTGTATGTGGTATGTTCAGGCGATACATCTCCCTCCCTACCTCAAACACATGGGAAGGCCTACACAGTTCCTGAGTCTTGAGACTATAACTTAAACTAGAAGAAGTTTACTTGAATTTTCACATCACGCAAGATATTCTCAGCCAGTGATTAGATATGAAGTTTTCTTTAACCTCTGTGTACATATCAGTTAATGACGCCTCTCATGGTGCCTTAAAGTTATGTTTAAACTACGATACAGGAGCTTGACAGTTTCTTACAATGAAACGTATCTTTACCATATGATCCAGAAATTGTGCTCTTTGGTATTTAACCACATGAGTAAAAGCATGTGTCCACACAAAAACATGTAAATTGGTGTGTAGAGCAGCTTGATTCATAATTGCCAAAACTTTGGAAGAAACTACAACGTCCTTCACTAGGTGACTGAATAAATAAACCAGAGACT